>CAMOHE010031059.1:0-41472 GCA_946598075.1 Artocarpus hirsutus
TAGATTAGAATGGGTACAATTTGTAAATAGGTTTGTGGTTTTTAGATAGGTACACGTCATACTAGATTAACAAAGTGCTCAAAATAACTCAAGTGTAAACAGATATTGTAAATACAAATTAATATTTGATTATAGAACAATTATTGTATGTAATTAGGGCCTTGATGTAATGGATAACATACGGGACTAGCCATCTCGTAGGAAATTGAAATTGCAGGAGATTTTTTTTTTTGGAAAATACCAAATTTCCACGATGGTTTTTGTGCAAAACCGTCGTGGTAGCATTAGCTACCACGACGGTTTTTGTCCAAAACCGTTGTGGTAGCCTTAGCTACCATGACGGTTTTGCACAAAAACCATCGTGAAAAATTACAATTCATCATGCCACGCGCGCCAAATTAATATATTCCACGACGGTAAAAAACCGTCGTGAAAAGTCGATCATATTCCACAACAAAGGTTTCCACGACGGTTTTTTGACCGTCGTGAAACTTTTCCACGACGGTTATAAACCGTCGTGGAATCCACATTTTGTACTAGTGGCCACTGCCGCCCTCAGCCCCAATTTATTAGAGTTTTTATTGTTTTGCACTAATACGTTACATTATTATTATTTTTTTATTGTTTGCACGTGACTATGTTACCAAATATGTTTGTATGATTGCTAAATATTATTATTTGTTTCTCATGGCTTGTTATCTGTATTGATATACTTGAGTATTACAATAGTCAACATCTATTGTGTTTATGAAACATATCAATTATCATATATTCAAACGGCCCAATTTTTTTAAATTGTAAGGAAAAAAATTTGATACTTTTTGTGATAAAAATTATTTTGTTGCAACAAATATTTTATGGCCAAATTTGCGACCAGATAGTGGTTCTCAAAAAATGCATCCTTTTTTTTTTTTACCTAACTTTAATGACCCGTTTGGTAGTATTTTCAAAATAAGTGAAAATAGTTTTGTTTTGAAAAAAGAGAATTTTTGAAGGAATTGTGCTGATAGCGTTTTTAAAATTTTTGACTCAAAAAGACTGTAAAAAGATTTATAAAAACTCTCAAAACTTTACCAAACTAGGCCGACCAAACCTATCAAATTTAGGTGCCAAAACAACCTTTCTTGTGACTGAATTTCTTCTGCGAATGAATTTTGGTCCAAATTCCTACCGTAGGAAATATTCAAATTACAATTTAATTGCAGGAAACCCTTTGTGACGAGTCGCAGTGACCAAATTGACAGGGTCTTTTTTGGTTGCGGATAATATGAAGATTAGATTGCACGTGGTTCATACGTATAGCGGTCGTTAACTCCAAAGTCATTGTATGTCTGAGAGATAAATTGATGGCTTTAAACCTTCAAGAGACATGCGTGTAGAATATCATGCAAACACAAAAGCCACACTTTTGACGACGTTTTTGTGAAGTGGTACATTTAAAAACACTTTTCCACAAGACTGTCATTGTATGTTCTTTATTTTTTGTTTTCAAAAACAATATTTTAAGTTATAGTGGCCAAAACAATTATGTTGACAATTTGGCCTGGTTATAAATTAGAAACACAAATATAATTTATCTAACAATGCAATAAGAATTTTTGAAACAAAACATGTTGTCATTATATTCATAATGATAGTCAATGTACAAAAAATAAATTACACCTAATGAAGAACCATAAACAAAAATTTTCTATAAGATCTAACCAACACAAAATACTTGAATGCAAAGAAAAACTCATGATCACATCTATATAAAAAAAAAAAAAAAACTTTCCCTTTAAAAATAATCTAAAAAAGTTTGAATAAAAAAGTTTATGGAGTTACTTAAACCAACAAAATTGACAACGATAACAACAAAAATCTATTGGTCACAGAGATAGGGTCGCAAGGCAACAGTGGGAAAATGTTCGTCTTGTTCTTCAAAAAAAAAAAAAAAAAGACATTCAATGGCAATTTTTTTTGAAACCATTGTTTGTATATATCGTAGTTAACAATGGTTTCCACAAACTGTCGACTAATCTCTTGTATGAATTTTCAGAACACACAAAATCTTCGTGCCGCCTTTTCTTTCATGTACACTAGATGACGGATTTTAGAACACGGTCATCTAATTTCTACAATACGAATTTCTAAAACATGGAATTTGTTGCGCATTTTTTTATACATTAGACAATGTTTTCCTTTAAAAGGTCAATAAATAGACATTGTCTAATGCCAAATTGTAGTAGTAAATCTTTTAGCAACCAAATTTTGTACTTTTTGCAACTAATATTTTGGTCACAAAATAGCAATTTTCTTATAGCATTTATTATTATGAAAATAATAAGCCTACCATAGAATTATTATTGGGGTTATTATTAGTTTGGTGTGCTCTGTATTTTAATAAAATATTATATTAACGTCTTGTTGTTTAAAAGATATAAAAAAAAAAAAACTTGTAGTTTTTAAAGATATCATTATACCATGTGCTCCTAGTTGGTGCAATAAATTTAAACTTGCCCATTTATATTAATAAAAGATTAGTTAAAACTCATAAAACAAAATCATATTGATGGGTTTCTTTATTTCTTTATTTTTATTTTGTTTTAGTGTTACTAAATTAATTCAGGTTTTACTAAAAATATGCAAATTAAAAATTTAATATCTTAAAACATAGACAAAATTTACTACAATGGTATTTAAAAAAAATAGTAAATTTTATTTTAATATTTTTCAAATAATAAAATATCAATGTCATGTTTTGTTAAAACATAGAGCACTAAAAAGATTGAAAAACCATTTTCATAACTATTATTGGCTCAAAATGTAAGCAATCTGTAAAAGGAATCCTATACACCCCATCAGCATGAGGAGGAAGTACGGCCATAACCACCCACATGTTATGGCCACCGAAATCAATGACAAGCTAGTTTTCTTTTTTCCCTTTTACTTATTGCATTTAGTTCAGCAAAGAAGTTATGAAATTTTGGGATCGTACTTTTGTTTTCTTCATGACGCACGGACGTTTGATGTCCTCTAATTATGCTGTAGTATATTTTATTTTATTTTTGCTGATCAATTATTTTGTCGATTTTGTTCAAAATTGAAGATAAGATATCGACGTCTGACCTTCACTCTTTTCTTCTTGAATACGTCGTCTAAAAGGAGTTAAGGAACCTTTTAATTATTTTCTCGACAACTTTAAGTTTTATTGACAGTTATGTTTTTCTCATATGAACGTATACAGGCTCTCTGTGTTGTAGGTTATACATAGGCGTTGATTGAATTCATTAATCTATTCAATCTATTCAATTCAATCCAATCCATAAAATTGAATTGGATTATGAAAAATACGGATTGGTTTTGGATTGATATTTTCGTAATTCAATATGTATGAATTGGGTTACAAATTGAGTATCTTTCAATCTGTGAAACCAAACTATATATACTGCATAAATTTCATGTACATATAAATTCATACAAATTTTTTTGGGTTATTAACACTAAAGTCCTCCTAAACTTTATGGTCTCTTCATTTTGTCCAGTAAACTTTAAAAGTCACTATTTTATCCCTAAACTTTCAAAGTCTTCATGTTACCTTCTAAATTTTGAAAATCATCATTTTACCCATGGACTTTCAAAGCTCCTTGCTTAGTCTCCTAAATTTCTAATTTTTTATCCAAATAGACCGAATTAAGCCTATGTGATTCATACATATGTCATCTGTAAGGACAAAAATGAGATTTTATCAATCTTAAGTTTTATTTCACGTCTGTACTATCACCTGATGAACTTTTTTTATTTGAATTATCATTTAGGAAGAGTTTGTCTGTATATTTCTTCTCATTTTTAATGTGTAGCTCATTTATAAGTCGATATTGTTTGCCAATATCTGAATTTGAATATTAAAGAAGATACATTAGGCATTACAGTTGAGGAGATATCGCGAATAATATCAAGACACTATAAGAAATTATTGATTACACGACCTGTATTTCATGATCGTTTCCTAAAAACCATCATGGTATATAAAGATACCACAACGGTTTTTAAGAAAATCGTCGTGGTAGCTCACTTAATACCCCCTTTCTAATCTCGACATTCAGACACATTTAAAAAACACACTTTAGAAATACAAACACAGAGCCGTCCGAATCAGCCGCCGCCGTCTCTCTCCGCCTCCACACTCCTTAATCTTAACCCAAATTGTAAGTTTTTTATAGAAATTGATAAATAGTTGTTGATTGTGATGTATAATTAATCCAAAATTGATAAATAGTTGTTGATTTTGTTGTTTCTTCCATGAAGTTTGTATTGCGGATCATGGATATGATTTCTTTGTTTTATAATGAGTATGTGTAACTTGTTTTATGATGGGTGATTTTTTTTTATGATTAATTAATATATGTAGGTGGGTATATATATATATTCTGAAATTAATTTTAATTGAATATTTGCTATTTATTATTTTCATTTAGGAATTGCAAAATGGATAGGAAATGAATGTGGAATTTTCGATTGTCTAGAGAGTATGTAAACAGTGTGGAAGAGTTCTTGGATTTTGCCAAAAGTCATGCAAATGGTGATAAAATTCGATGTCCTTGTGTTCAATGTGAAAACCTTAGATTGCATCCATTACAATTGTTAAAGGACATTTATTTCGAAATGGAATCATAAGCAGTTATCAAACATGGCATTTTCATGGTGAGTCTAATTTCAATCCAACTTTACTAAGTAAAGAAAAACAAACTATTGTGGAGGATGAAGACAATGTGGTTGACATGGTCAATGATTTACAAGAACACTTTGTGCACTGTCCGGATTTATTTGAGACAATGATGAATGATGTAAAGACACTAGTGTGTGAGTGGTGTATCAATTTTACTAAATTGTCTGCTTTAGTTAAATTATGGAATTTGAAAGCGTCGAGTAGCTGGTCAAATTCTAGTTTCACAAAGCTATTGGAATTTTTATGAAGGCTTCTACTAGAGGGTAATAAATTACCAACAAGTATGTATGAGGCTAAGAAGACTTTGAGCACTTTGGGAATGGATTATGAGAAAATTCATGCATGTGAAAATGATTGTGTTCTCTATAGGCATGAGTATGAGGACGAGAATTATTGTCCAGTTTGTCAACAAGCAAGGTGGAAGAAAGGAAAGGAGCCAAAAGACGGCAAGAATGGAGTGCCAAAGAAAGTGTTATGGTACATTCCACCGGTACCACGTTTGAAGCGTTTATTCGAAAACCCAGAACATGCCAAGAATTTGAGATGGCATCATGACAAACGGGTGGATGATGGTATGCTTAGACACCCAGTGGATTCACCACAATGGAAGACTTTTGAAACCGATCATCCCAACTTTAGTGCAGATCCAAGAAACCTACATTTTGCTTTGTCGACGGATGGAATAAACCCACATGTTAACATGAGTAGTAGGCATAGCACTTGGCCTGTAATACTTGTTAACTATAATCTCCCTTCAAAGATGTGCATGAAGCGGAAGTTTTTAATGTTGTCTTTATTGATTTTGGGTCCTCACAAACCAGGCAATGACATTGACGTATACTTGAGACGGTTAATCGATGATCTAAAAATGTTGTGGGAAAATGGAGTTAAAGTTAGATATGCTTACCGAAAAGAGACATTCATACTCCGTGCGATGTTGATATGGACAATTAAGGACTTCCTCGCATATGGTAATTTATCTGCTTATTTGGTGAAGAGTTCTATTGGTTGTCCTATTTGTATGATGAAAATGTCTCACAAATGGTTGAAAAATGGAAAGAAAACTGTTTTTCTTAGTCATAGAAGGTGGTTGCCAAGAGATCATCGCTACCGCAAACAAAAGAAAGCCTTTGATGGCAACAACAAAGAAAGAGACCCTCCGCGTCCTTTGATAGATGAACAAATATTTGAAATTGTACAAATATAATAGTCGTATTCGGTAAGAGAAAGCGAGGTAAGGAGGAGATGCAAAATGATGGACCATGGAAAAAAAGATCAATCTTCTTTGAATTTTCCTATTGGAAGACACTTTTTGTTCGTCATTGCTTGGATGTTATGCATATTGAGAAAAACATTTGTGAATCCGTAGTCGGCACATTGCTTGACATTCCAGGCAAGACTAAGGATGGTGAAAAAGCTCGGTTGGATCTCATGGAAATGGAGATTAGACCTAATTTGTTTCCCAAGAGAAGAGGGAACTAGACTTACTTACCTCCGGCAAAGCACACGTTATCCAGAGTGGAAAAGAGAAAGCTCTGTGAATGGCTTGTTTCATTAAAAGTGCCTGACGGGTATTCTTCAAACTTCAAAAAGTTGGTGTCGGTGAAGGATTTGAAACATATTGGCATGAAAACACACAATTGTCATGTGTTGATGCAGCAATTACTACCACTTGCTTTGCAAGGAATTCTAACAAAGGATGTGAGATTTGCAATTTCTAAGTTGTGCTTGTTCTTCAATTCAATATGCACAAAGGTCATTGATCCACTTATGCTAGATTCACTGCAATCGGAGTTGGTGCAAACCTTATGTATGCTTGAAAAGTATTTTTCATCGCCATTTTTTGACATCATGATTCATTTAACGGTGCACTTAGTACGTGAAGTTAAGTTATGCGGACCAGTGTATTTGAGATGGATGTACCCGTTTGAAAGATATATGAAGGTTTTGAAGGGCTAAGTGAAGAATCGAAATAGGCTGGAGGGATGTATTGTAGAAAGTTACATAGCTGAGGAATCAATTAAATTTTGCTCCGAGTACCTATCTAATGCGGACACAATTGGGGTGCCAAAGACTGTAAACATTGAGGCTAGGGGACTATCTATGGGCAATCCTTCATCAGTAAGTCGAGAGGAGTGGGAGCAAGCTTGTCTTTATGTCTTGCACAATGCTAATGAAGTGGAGCCTTTCATTGAGGTGCACATGAACGAATTAAAAAAAACATTCCCAAAAAGAGCAAGAAATGAGAAGTGGTTGCAAGATGAACACAACCAGACCTTTCGGTTGCGGATTAGAGCACACATCTATAGCAAGTGGTCCCATCACAAGATGGAGGCATGTCACAGGAGTTGAAGAACCTAGCTAGAGGTCCGTCGTCGGTAGTTACAAGGTACACATCATATTCCATAAATGGCTACTCTTTCTACACTCACGAAAGGGATGAGAAGCATCCGGTGCAAAATAGTGGTGTGACTCTCCATGCAAAGGCTATGCATATTGCCTCTGCTAAGGACAAGAATCCGGTATATGGGATGATGAACTACTTTGGTTTCATTGAAGATATTTGGGAACTTGATTATGGGGGATTACGCATAGCACTTTTAAGTACAAGTAGGCCGACAATACTATGTTAAGAACGACAATGACGGCATCACGGTGGTTGACTTTAGAAGATTGTGATACAAGAATGATCCCTTCATTATGGCATCACAAGCAATCCAAGTTTTTTATACTACAGATCCCCAAGACATGGAGTTGTCTCTAGTCATCCCAACAAAGCCAAGAATAGTTATCGATGGTGAAGAAGTTGATGAAGATTGCGCGGACATCCCTTTATTCACAAAGGGATTGCCACTGGTTGAAGAGATAGATAATTTCGAAGATGATGTTTCGCACTTGCTTCGTGAAGATGTGGAATGGATATGTATTGACGAACCAATGAAAAAAAATGTTAAAAGATGAGCATCAATAATTTGTATATATGTCAACTTACTTGTAACATTTTTTGGCAATTTACTACATTTTTCAATCTTATGGCAATTTCTGTATATTGATCTATAGTTAAATTTCTAGTGAAAATGGAGATAAAGTATACATTCTGGGCCATTAGATGCATAACACATGGGCTAGCCATCCTAGGCAGCAAAAATATAATGTGTGCAAGAAGTCGTTAGAAAATTTTCCCCGACGGTTTCTGTGCAAGAAGTCGTTAGACAATTTTCCACGATAGTTTCTAGCAGAAACTGTCATGGAAGGTTTATCTACCACTACGTTTTCTACCAGAAATCGTCGTGGAAGGTGTATCTACCACAAAGGTTTTTGCCAGAAATCGTCGTGGAAGGTGAATCTACCACGATAGTTTATGCCAAAAACCGTCGTGGTAGAGTCTCCTTCCACGACAGTTTTTGGAAAAAACCATCGTGGTAGCTTCCCCTGCAGTACTAAATTTTGCTTCAAATTTTTGAAATCTGTGCCACCCACACCCATTATATGCGCGCCCATTCCTCACTTACTCTGTCAAATCCCTCTTTCTCTCTCTCTCAAAAAACACCCATACCCATTTCTCTCTCTTTAAAATCCAACCTCCCTCCACCGCCCCCATCTCCACGGCGCCGCCATCAGCCCGCCCCCTCCCTCTCTCTCTCCCCTCCTCCCCCTCGGCCCCACCACCCCACCTCCCCTCTCTCTCTCTCCTCCTCCCCCTTGTCCCTAGCCCCCCCACCCACCCACCTCCCTCAACCCCACCCCCCCTCACCCTCCCCCTCCTTCTCTCTCTCTCCTCCTCCCCCTTGCCCCCACCACCCCAGGCCCACCTGTCCCCTGCCCCCCGCCCCCCCACACCCTCGCCCCACCAGCCCCAAGCCCCCCCGGCCCCCCTCCCCCTTGCCCCCAACCCCCCCATGCCCTGGCCCCCTCCCCCTTGTCCTCAGCACCCCCCACCCCCTCACCCCCCTCGTCCCCACCCCACCTCCCTCAACCCCCCCATGCCCTGGCCCCCAACCCCTCCACCCCTTCCCCCTAACCTCCCCCTTGTCCCTAGTCCCCCCACCCCCTCCCCCCAACTTCCCCCTCGCCCCCAACCCCCCCACCCCCTCGCCCCCCCCTAGCCCCCCCATGCACTCGCCCCTAGCCCCCCCACCCCCCAACCCCACCCGCCCCCCTCCCCCTCTCCCCCACCCCCCCCACCTCGCCCTTCCCCCACTAACCCCCCTCGCCCAACCCACCCCCCTCATTGTGTAATCAA
This sequence comes from Artocarpus hirsutus, assembly GCA_946598075.1. NCBI lineage: Eukaryota > Viridiplantae > Streptophyta > Magnoliopsida > Rosales > Moraceae > Artocarpus > Artocarpus hirsutus. Next base: position 8,952 of record CAMOHE010031059.1, read on the forward strand.
TTACAAATGTGAATATGTGAATATGTCAATATTTGGTTATGTGGAATTATGTCAATTTATGAAATTGTGAATATGTGAAGTTGACAAGTAATTGTGCAATTTGTGGTGAATACGTCAATATGTCAAACATGTGAAATTATGTGAATATGTACAATTTGTGAAATTATATATGTAATTGCAATTGTAAACTTTAGAATATGTGTAATAAGTGAAATTATATGAATATGTGAAAATGTGTCATTGAAATTGTGCAATTGTGAATATGTTAAGATTTGATTACAAGAAATTATGTCAATATATGAAATTGTGAATATGTGAAGATGGAAAGTAATTGTGCAATTTGTGGTGAATATGTCAATATGTCTAACATGTGAAATTATGTGAATATGTGCAAGTTGTGAAATTATACATGTAATTGAAATTGCAAACTATCTCTCTAATATGTGTAATATGTGATAGTATATGAATATGTAAAATTGTGTAAAAATGAATGAAGTGGATATTAGTATGTGAAGATGTGAATATGTGTAGTTTGTGATTAATATTAGTATGTATATGTTAGTTTTTGATATGTTGCATAGGTACAATGTCTTGCGAGATCGATAGTGACCAATACGAGAAGGAGTACGAAGACTGCACTCCATCTGCATTGCAATATGGCAAGGGAAACCATTGCAGTAAGCCACAAAGGCAAACCGAATTTGATCCAAAAGTAGACTTTAAGCAAAGGGCTACATTAATGAAAAAAATTCATCGGATGAGAAAAAAAGGTTTATGAATTAAAGTGACTTTTGATTCAAAAGGCCAACCGGAAGGCACACCAAGCCATGAATTAAGCAGTTGGATCGAAGTTCTAAGTCGAGAGCACATTCCAATATGGACAAAAGATTGGAGGCCTAAGGATTTAGATAAAGTAAAAGATGTGATTTGTCGAGAGATATACTAAGCTTTCACAATTGAGGATTGGTATAGAAAAAGGGCTTTATAGGTTTGCGGTAAATTAGCAAAGGGATTCAGATCTGACCTCTACGATACCTTTGTACAGCCATATCTTTCCATTCTGAAGGAGGATGTAAATGTATACAAACGGCCTCCTACGGTAGCACACTACTACCCCTCCATAAATGATGAAGATTGGGAAGCTTTTGTGAGGTATCAACGTTCCAGCGATTTCCAATTGCTATCATCAAATGCAAGAAAAATAAGAGCAAAAAATGAATACTGCTCTATGGTTGGCCGAGTGGGATATAGAGAGCTCGAGCAATCCCTGGTATGTTACTAATTAACTCAAACTGCATATATCAATTATTGCTTTATTACTATGTTACTAGCATAGCGTAACACAGTTTGCAAAGATAGGCGTGCAATCAACACAGGAGGATTTGTGGGTAAAATCACATCAAGGTCCCAATGGCCAATTCAAAAATCCAAAAGTAGCAGAGATTTCCAACTTGATTGTAAGTCTACTGAGCACAAACAATTAATTTATATTTTACTATGGGTGGATGAAGGATTGCTTGAATAACATGGTTGTGTTGTTGTTGTATAGGATGAATACACAGTGCAACAAAGTCAAGGGAGCTTCCAATTGGTCGATAATGATGACATTTTGACAAGGACACTAGGGAAATTAAAACATTCAGGACATGTTTGTGGTCAATCAAAGTATGTGAAGCAGTCTCAATACTTCGACCTCCAATCAAGATCGTCAAAATTGAATTCCCAAATGTCGAAGATGCAGTGGAGATTGTAGAACTTCAAAGTCTTATGACTGAGCTCATTTCCTAAGGACGTGCCAAGTCGACGGATGCTAGCATCTCACAACGCAATAGCTTCAAAGCTAGTTGTAACCTCCCAATAATATAGCAGAAGCTCCAGAAGTCCAATTGTCACCTCCTCATCAAGGGCCCAAACAATGTAGGCTCTTCATTGAGGATAGAGTTATAGGTGGGTGTACACTTGTTGCGCTTGGAAAGGTGTGGATGGAAAGCCTTCCAACTGATACAGTTCATAGACGACTAGTAGGGGAAGAGAACGTGTGTGTTAGAATCACTAGCATCAAAGTTATGACAGCTAAATTGCTTGTTCCAACACTTGAAGCAACAATTGTGGGTGAAGCAGCAGGAAGCTTCGTCGCATGGCCGAAGAGGTTAGTTGAAGTCATCACATTGATAAAAACGAGTCAAGCACTTAGCCATGTTCCCCAATATCTAAGTGGAAAGAAATGGCAAAAAAAGAAAAGCTCTCCAAAAGCAAGACAATCACAACCTGAGGTTCAACAAGAACAAGTACAAACCATTGCTAATGAGCAACTGCCTGCATTTAACTTCGCTTCAATACCTCAAGAATTTATGCAATTGGCTCTATACGCACGTTCTTTCATGCGCGGTGGGTCGACCATTTAGCGCCTGATATCAGTAAATGTCACTGGCAATGATTTGCCTATCTATGTGGGGTATGAAGACGTTTATGACTTCATTAACTTTGCAAAAATCAGGGCAAACTGTACCCTCATATACCTCGGGTGATAACTCCAGCCTTATTTCAGTATTTTAAAAATATATGTAGAGTTGTAAGGTGTTTTAAAATAATTGACTGTATTATTTCTTATTGTAGTTTTTTGGCGAAATATTGTGAACTTCAAGGCATGGTGCAAAATTTTGGCTTCATATCTCCAGCCATTGTTTCAAGTGCTACAAGAGACTTACAGAGTGATCATAAAGAGTGTGCCACATCACTCCTCCACCTATTAGCTCAAGCACCGAGGGAGAAATTATTCTTCCTACCATATAACATTGGAGAATATTGGATATTGGGACTTATTTCGTCATAGGAGGACCGAATATATTAGTTTGACCCCTTCAAACACCCACCACATGAGGATTTCATATCAGTCACAATATTGTAAGTATTAATGTTGTATTATAAAATTAATTATTTTTAGTCTCACATAATTGTATCGTCTATTAATTTATTTATTATTTAAACATGATATATTGTTAAGGAGCTTAACGATTAGAAGCTTTAAATAGGAACCGATATCACAAACTGATCGAATGGAACACTATATTCTAAATGTAAGTGTCCAAGACAACAAAGAAACATAGAATGTGGTTTTTTTATTCTACATTTCATACGGGATATAATTACAAGTGGTATACAAGCCTTAGGAAAAAAAGATTTTTATATACATACAGATATACATAAAGTTAGATTAGAGTGGGTACAATTTGTAAATAGGTATGTGCTTTTTAGATAGGTACACGTCATAGTAGATTAACAAAGTGCTCAAATTAGCTCAAATGTAAAAAGATCTTGTAAATACAATTCAATTTTTAATATACAGCAATTATTGTATGCAATTAGGGCCTTGACGTAATGGATAACACATGGGACTGACCATTCCGTGAGAAATAAAAATTATTGGAGAATTTTTTTTCAAAAAATACTAAATTTTCACGACGGTTTTCATCAAAAAACATCATGGAACCTCTAGCTTACACGATGGTTTTTGGTAAAAACTGTTGTGGAAGCTTGAGTTTCCACGATGGTTTTGTCGAGCTCGAGTTTCCACGACGGTTTTGTCGAGCTTCCACGACGGTTTTTATCAAAAACCATCTGGAAGCTAAAGCTTCCACGATGGTTTTTACCAAAAACCATCGTGTAAGTTGGAGGTTCCACGATGGCTTTTGATGAAAACCATTGTGGAAGCTCAACAAAATCGTCGTGAAAACTCGAGCTTTCACGACAGTTTTTACCAAAAACTGTCATGTAAGCTAGAGGTTCCACCACAGTTTTTGGTAAAAACCGTTGTGGAAGCTTTAGCTTCCATGATGAAAGCTTCCACGACGTTTTTCATGAAAAACTATTATGAAAAATTACAACATCCACCCAACTGCCGTGCCAATTCTTTTATTACACGACAGTAAAAAACCATTGTGAAAACTCGATCTTGTTCCATGACTGAAGTTTCCACGACAGTTTTTTATCTGTCATAAAATTTTTCCACAACGGTTTATAACCGTCGTGGAATCCACATTTTGTAGCAGTGAGAAGAAATATGCATTCAAACCCTTCTTAAGTGAGAGTAGATAAAAAAAGTTGAATGAGAGTGTAAACATGAAATAAAATATGAGAGTGATAAAATCTAATGTTTGCCTTTATTGGTGACTGTTCGGGGTTGATCCTATAGGGAAAAGATATTACAAAAGTCTAATATATCAGTTATATTATTTTTAGCTGAAAATTTTGAGGATTAAAGTTAATTATTTATAATTTATTTACAATATTTACACTTTTTTTTTTACTTTTTTTTTTCAATTCAATATAACCTCAAGTATAAGGTTGTCTAAGTAATAAAACTCGATGAATCCGAGATTGATCCCACAGGGAAAAGGTATTGTAAAGGTTCAATATATCAGTTATATTATTTTTAGCTAAAAAATTTGAGGATTAAAGTTAATTATTTACAATATTTACACATTTTTTACTTTTTTCATTTTTAGAATTTTTTTTTTATCTTTGAAGTTTCAACAACAAGAAATATGACTTAAATTAGAATGGTAAATGGAAATTCAATAATAATTGTAACTTTAACTTAGAAGAAATAACAATTTTAAACAACATTGAGGATTGAATGTTCTATTTTGGCAATTTATTTAAATATGTTTTAGTTTTTCTAAAATTATTTATTAAAATGGTTTATATATGCAATAGCATTGTCTATAATAAATCAAGAGTTACTAAGCACTTAATATGCCAATTCATGTCTATAATGTATCAAAAACTCATTGCTAACAAATATGTATAATTTCAAAATTAACTAGCTAAAATTACTAACAAAATTTACAATTAAGTATTTACTATGTCATTTCCTGTCTACTAATAATCAAAGTGCAATGTAAGCATTAACCATGGCAACCCATGTTTACAATAAATCAAAACTTAATTTTGCAAGAATTTTAGCTAAGTTAACATAAAAATCATAAGTTTTCTAAAAATGATTTTGATATTGTAACAACTTATAAAACTTTGAAAAAACTAAAAATATTTATTTCAATTTTTTTGGAATTTCCTTCCTCTTCTCAACAAAATAAAAATAAAAATAAAAAGACATATTGAAGGTAAAAAAACATATAATTTTACTATGCACAACTATTTTATGACCTAAAACTTAAAACTATTTTACAAAAACTTAAACTAAAAACTAAGAAAAGTAAAACTAAACTTAAACTACATTTTCACAAGAGGAAAGAAATTTTGTCAGAAAGAGAAGGAGTGAAGAACACAAGCTATGAGGGGTATTTATACTAGAAGAAAATTACTATTTACATATTTTTATTTATTTTTATTATTTTATTTAAATAATTTTTTTGTGCAAATGACTAAGATGGCATTTTGAAGATTTTTTGGAATTTTTGAAATATTAATTGCTATCCTATTTGTTTTTGACTTAGATTAAATCTAATTTGTAACTTTTTTATGTTTTCTTTTTTTTTTTTTTCCAACGCGTGAATCAGATCTTCACTATGCTAATTTTAACTTATGATCCAATGAAATGCAGCACATGGTACTAGAGTGAGGACACAATCTGGGGCATTGGATTTGCTGACTTTGACTGGAGGAAAGGCTTTGGATTGAAGTGTTGGAGCTGAGAGAGCTGGACCATTGGATGGGTCTTTGATACGCAGATCTGACGGTCTTGAATGCCACTTCACATGGAACGCAACGTAGAAAATTCTAAGGCATGGCAGGGACATGTGGACGGCTTGGATGCATTGAGCGATTTAATCAAATGGCTGAGAGCTCGTCATGTGGCATTTCTTTTTTTTTTTTTATTTTATTTTGATTTCTTATTCATTTGAGGTATTTTTGTCTGTTTTTATGTCATTTTGCTATGTTTTTCTTGCAACTAAATTTGTATAATAATTTAAAATTTTTATTTTACAAAAAACACACAAAACACATTAAAAATAAATAAAAACTTTTAAAGTTAACAAACCTTAATAGATATATTATTTAATATTTTTATAAATTAATAAAAATATGATAAAATAATTTATAGACTAAAAACTTATTTATAAACACTTAAATACACAAAATAAAATCACACAATATTATTTTTATGGTTTTAATTATTTACAAACTAATTAAGAATAAAATACACAGAGATGATTCTAGAAATTACAAAAAAATATTATTGAACAAAAAACACACTAAAAACATATTTTTAAACATATTTTCACACAAAGACACTAAAATACTTATTAACACAAAAATGCTATTAATTAAAGGATTTAACAAGAAATATTAATGCAAAATAATGATATTTAACCTTAAGAAATGTGTATTTTTACAGTTTCATCAGTAACCCATGTGTGAATCACATGGGCTTAATTTTATCTATATGAGTGAAAAATCAAAAAAATACGAGACACAACGAGGAGTTTTGAATGTTCATGGGAAAATAGTGATTTTAAAAATTAAGGGGACAAATGAGGAGTTTTAAAAGTTCATGAGGTAAAGTAGTGATTTTTAAAGTTCAGTAGTAAAGTGAGAGAGATCCTAAAATTTAGAGGCAATTAGTGTTAATAGTCCTAATAAATATGTAAAACTATACTCCTATAATAGCATGTCTAAAGTTTATATATGCTTATAAAAAGATAGTTAGCCCAATAACAAAAACAAACATTATTTACTCATGTTTAAAGTTTATTTATATTTGTCAGTTGTAATGTTTTGTAATGCTGCAAGTTAGTTTATCATCAAATACTTATATTCTATTAGGTTATAATATATTAGATTTTGTTAAGTTATGTTATGTTATATTATAGTAATTTTAAATTGCTAGTTTTCTTAATGAATTTAAAGGCTCCATCTGTCAATTTACATAATCCTATCTATAAAATCCATAGTTTTGAGATTGAATTGGATTGGATTAGAGTGTTTACATATTGGTTTTTGATTGAGATTTTCCTAATCAGATATATATAGATTTGTTTATGGATTGACCCTTAATTCGTATAATCTGTTCCGTGAATACCCCATATATGTGTGTGTGTGTATATATATATTACTCACATTTATGAAAAAGAAAAAAAACTCAGCATCCTTTAATAGAATGAATGGATTTATTTTGCTAACTAAATAAGACATCTTCTGCTTGTTTTAAGAGGACTAGTAGATCATGCTGTTATGATCTCGGCAACTCAACTAGCTTAATTATATTAAATTTGTAAATCTTCTCATGTATTCTTCATTTGGTAATGTATGTTGAGTACAATTCTTCTGTAATATCTTTTTTTATTTCTCTTTCCATCCATATTCATGGAAAAAGTATTATTCAGCACGACAAAAATGATCCAAAGTGAAAATTTTGAATTGGCATCGGCAATAATACACCTTAGAATGTCTGATATGCGAGTTTATTCTATTATGTACGTACCTCAGGGATGGACCGACAATAGATGCCCTTGTGGGGCGGATTTTTCCCTACGTTAGATGGTTTTCAAAAACGATTTTGAAGAAAAGAGCGTAAACGTGATATGAAATGCATATAACAAAAAAATTTTTAAAACTTTTTGTAAAATATGCTACAAATTATATTAATTTAATGCTACATAAATATTTATAATCTTTTGCTTACCGAATGGAAGAGAAGAGATCAAAATTCTTCTTAAGGGAAAAGTATGTACTTGAAGCGAAACCACCATCATTTTTGTCTAATTCTCAGCCCACTGCAACAAATTTGAGATTATATGATCTTTATTTAACGACCGTTTCTCAAAAACCATCGTGATAAGGAAAAAAACGCTACGAGTTATGCCTGCGAAGATGAAAACCGTCGTGGTATTGGCGGGAGCTACCACGATGATTTTTTAAAAAATCATCATGTAAGATTAAATCTTTCACGACGATTTTTATTGAAACCGTCGTGGAAGGCGTAAATTTTAGCCTATATTTTACTACCATTTTTATAAAAACCATCGTGGAAGGTATGGATGTTTGAAATTTTTAGTACCCATTAAATTTAACCTTTCACGATGGTTTTTATAAAAACCGTCGTGGAAGGTTCTGCATGTTTAAAATTTTAATCTTTCATGACGGTTTTTATAAAAACCGTCATGGCAGGTTTCGATATTTGAAATTTTTAGTATCATACTAAATTTAACATTTCATGACGGTTTTTAAAAAAACTATTGTGGAAGATTTTGCGTATTTGAAATTTTAATAGCTCGCATCTTTCACGACGGTTTTTATAAAAACCATCGTGGAAGGTTTTTATGTTTAAAATTTTTAGTATATCACCCAATTTAACCTTTCATGATGGTTTTTATAAAAACCGTCGTGAAAAATTTTGCATATTTAAAATTTTTAATAGCCCGCCAAAATTTAATCTTTGACAAAGGTTAAATTTGGGCGGGATACTCAAAATTTCAAACCTTGGGACCTTCCACGACGGTTTTTATAAAAACCATCGTGGAAGGTTTGGATGTTTAAAATTTTTAGTATCTCGTCTAATTTAACATTTCACAATAGTTTTTATAAAAACCGTTGTAGAAGGTTTTGCATATTTGAATTTTTAGTAGCACATCAAAGTTTAATCTTTCATGAAGATTAAATTTGGGTAGAAAACTAAAAATTTCAAACCTCGAGACCTTCCACTATGGTTTTTATGTCCACGATGGTTTTCATAAAAACCATCGTGGAAGACCTTTTATGACGGTTTTCATAAAAACCGTCGTAGAAGGCTTTCACGATGGTTTTTATAAAAACCATCGTGAAAGGTACCGAGACTTCTACAACGATTTTTAGTAAAAACCATCATGAAATATTCCGCATGTTTGAAATTTTTAGCAGCCCGTCAAAATTTAATCTTTCAAGAAGGTTAATTTGGCCGAGAAACTAAAAATTTTAAACGTCGGGACCTTCCACGACGGTTTTTATAAAAACCATCGTGGAAGGTTTGGATGTTTAAAATTTTTAGTATCTCGCCTAATTTAACCTTTCACGACGGTTTTTATAAAAACTGTCATAAAAGGTTTTGCATATTTAAAATTTTTAGTAGCCCACAAAAATTTAATCATTTACAAAGGTTAAATTTGGACGAGATACTAAAAATTTCATACCTTAGGACCTACTACAACGGTTTTTATAAAAACTGTCGTGGAAGGTACCGGGCTTCCACAGCGGTTTTTAGTAAAAACCGTCGTGAAATGGTCCGCATGTTTGGAATTTTTAGTATCCCCCAAAATTTAATCCCGCACCAATGACTTGGCTTTCCCTATTTATTCAAAAGTTCTCTAACTCTCAAACCCCTTTCTCTCTCTAACTCCTCTCTCTACGACCTAGCCACTGATGAACCCAACCCCTATGACATTCCACCGACTTTGACATTCCTCTATCACTCTCTCCACCACCCACCTAACAAACCTGATACCATTCGCCACCGTTCATCCTCATCTCTTGACATTCTACTAACTCTACCATCGTTCGACTTGTCTTTTGTCGTTCCACTGACTCTACCACTGTTGATAAATTTCAAACCATTACTTTTAGTTTTAGTGTTATTGTTAGTTCTAAACTTAGCATTATTTGGTTATTTTAGTGTTATTTAGCTTTAGTTTTAGTTTTAATATTAGTTATATTAATTTGTTTTTTGCCATTTAGTATGTGTTACTTGTATTTAGTATTTAAAAGAACTTTGAATAACATTTAGCATTTTGGTGTAAGAATAGGTTACTTTTTATGTGTTTGTGATCCCTAAGTATTATTGTGATACCCACCACATGTTTGAAGATTTTTTTTAGGGGAATACAAAATTTTCACGATGGTTTTTTAAAAAACCATCGTGCAAAATTGACATTCCACGACAGTTTCTTGAAAAACCATCGTGGAATCAAAGGCTTCCATGACGGTTTTTTAAGAAACCGTCATAAAGCTTTTGATTCCACGATGGTTTTTCAAGAAACCGTCGTGGAATCCTTAGTATTCCACTGACGGTTTTTCAAAACACTGTCATAGAATGCCAATTTCCACAACGATTTTTCAAAAAACCATCGTAAAAAATTACTACATTACAACCCCTTCTCACGTCAATTTTTATATTACACAACGGTAAAAAACCATTGTGAAAACTCTATGTCATACCACAATTGAAGTTTTCACGATGGTTTTTTAACTGTCGTGAAATTTTTCCACGATGGTTTATAACCGTCGTGGAATCCACAATTTGTAGTAGTGGCCAAATGGACAAATAGGCAGTGTAGAAGGAATTATGGGTTTCTAAATGTTCACTCATTTTCTTTTGTCATCCATTAATGTCAACACTTCAGTAAAATAGGTCTTGAGACAAACACTTCTTATCATTTTCTCTCTCTACAATCTAGGTAAGAGTTTTGCAAGAGTTTTTGCAGTCTCTCCAAAACTTAATTGTGTGTAGAATGAATAGAGAAGACCTCTATTTATAGAAAATAGGAGACAATTAATTAAGGAAGTTTCTTTTATTTTAATTTGAAATGTCATATATTTAATTAAAATAAAAGAGAAAATGTTCTCTTTCTATATGCAACACATGACACCACATACAAAGAGATCCTTTGTGCTTGTGGCATCATTTATGAGAGAAGGAAAAGAAAAAATCTGCTTATTATCTAATTTTATTTGTTTTAAAATTTAACTTTCTACATTAGAATTAAATCACAATAGTCCAAAAATAGAAATTCTAAATATGAAAACTTGGTGAATAGCTTTGGAGTGCACGAGGAACCTTTTCTTTTTGCAGAATGTGCCACACACATTGGGTCATCATTAAGTAGTCTTATTATTTAATAATTCTAAATTAATTAATTAAACCAATAATTTCACTTGTCCAAATAGTATTTACAAAGATGACTAAGGATTAATGGACCCATAATTTCAAACTCTAATAAAACCAATATATTAATTAAACTCTTCAATTAATATATTTTTTTTATTAATTTTAGTATTACTCTATTAAAAACTTAGAATTATACACTTGAAATTATAAATATAATTACTCATTTCTTAACTAATAATCTTTTTGTTTTGTTTTTTTTTCCTCCACGTCTTCCCTCAAAGTACCTTTTTTTAACCGTTGACAGAGAATTTCAATGGTTTGTTTTTTCTAGGATGTGATGAATGATTTGTAACATTTACAACAGAGATAGCAATGAGTGGTCAAAAAGAACGATAAAAGATAGAGCTTAAACCTATCTCTAATGCCATCTAGAGAATAATAAGAAGAAATGAAGTAGAAAATAAAAGATAGAAGAAAGAAAAATAAATGATTTTTACGTGGTTTGACAGTTCACCCACTTGACTAATCAGGAAAATGTTTTTTCTTTTTTTTCACTGATAAATTTTGCAATGAGTACCACATATACATCAGTATATAGAGGTTGACGCTCAATTATTCTCATAATATCAAGCTATTAGATCAAAGCGTTGACACCTATAATATATCCGAAAAAAAAAAAAAGAAAAGCATTAAAATTGGGTAATTGCAAGGATTGACAATTATCACAAATCTTACCATATAATTCTGTTGCAATATCTTGTTTGATTTCTCTTCCCATCTATTCATGGAAAAAGTATCATTCAGTACGACCAAAATGATCCCAAGTGAAAATTTTGAATTGGCTTCGGCAATAGCACACCCCAGAATATATAATATGCGAGTTCCTTCTATTATGTACGTACCTCAGGGATGGAACGGCGGATTTTTCCCTACATTAGATGTATATATTCACATGTGATGATGTAATAGTTAAAAAGTTCCAGTTAAATCTCTAGTCGTGTATCTTTACTCAATATACAAAGTTTTTTTATCTGAAGAAATAAACAATTGTACCGGATACCTTTATTTGGTTATAACTAATTAGAATCCCAATTAAATAAAACACCTTATTAACCTTATGAATTTTTTAATCCGAACTCTAGAAACCTGATTTAATCTAGTTATGGGCTAAGTTTACTTAACATGAGGGAAAAACATCGAAAGCCTTTTTCTATAGCCAAATAATGAGCACTTTACCTTGGAAGAGAAAAATATATATAATGCACTTTTTTGTTCGTTATGATTTGTTTCAGAGGCAATTTTTGTTATCGGAATTGAAAAAAATACTTACACAGGTATCCCTTTTCAGCCATGAGATCTGCATTAAAGAAATACTAGATAAGAACATATACCACCGATAGAGTTCCTTTTAACATATTTGTAGTTTCTATACAGCCATGCACACACATGTACGTAAAAGACAACCAAACACACACACATATGTTAAGTTATATTGTAAATAAACATGTGCGGCATTTATAACAAGTAAGTCTTAAAAGTTGACGCTTATAAAAATCCCCTTTATTGTTTTCCTGACAATTAAAACAAGAGAAAATTACGTGTTATGCCATACTTCTAAACATTGTTTGTATTACCACACTTGAAAAAGTTGTGCCACAGTATTAATCATATTATTGTTAAGTAATGCCACGTTAAATCATTTGTGGTGTTTATAAAAGGTAAGTTTTAAAAAATGACATTTATGAAAATTCCCCTTCAAACAAATACAATTTTAATTACTTAACTTAATTATAGATTGCTTGTCTCTTTTAAAAAATCCCTTGTAAACAATCACTTAATTGTCTTAGTTTTTCTTAATTCTTAATCTTGGATAAATAATCTTTAACTTTGTCATGTTAACTAATTAATTTTTTTTAAATAATTACTAAGTATGCTAGATTAATTAATTCATTCATTAATAAATTAATTTATACTAACTAATAAATTAAACACCTTAAACTAATATATTTTATTAATTTAATGATTCTACTTAATCAAATAATGAGATACTTGTGTCATCAGACCTCAACTTTATAATCTTTGGCACTTAATTCTCTATTTTTAGAAATTAGATACGCATGTCCTCAACCTCTTAATCACTTTGTATTTTAAGAATTTAGACATTTAAATCCTCGAACTCTAAATTTGTTAATGTTGTTAGTCCTCATTGCCTTTTTGTTGTTAAGTACCTTAATAAATGTCAATGTTTTGAGGTTTTTTGTACCTTAGGTCTTGAAAATATTTATATATTTCTATTTTTAGAAAGGTCTCCAGAAGCTCTCTTTTTTTTGTCGCATAAATTGTAGTTTTTTGTCATGGGATTTAACATTTTTCAAATTTTTTGGCTTTGAAGAACTTACCTTAACCTATGTTTTGTGATGAATAATTGAAACCTTTCTATCTTCAAGGTCTAGTGATTGTATGTTAATGGAGCTTCCCCTTTCAAGTTTGTGAGGGAAGGAGTGATTTTTGAAGTTGCGGTAAAGAGGGAGGGAGAGAGATACACAGTGAGAGAGAGAGAAAAAAAGGAGGGTCTTCAGCATGAATGAGAAAAAGGAAAGAAAAAGAAAAAAAAAAGAAAAGGAAAAATAATAAGGTTGGGCCTTGACGAGTTGTGGAATGCAAAATAAAGCCCAATACAAAAGACATGGTCTAAATTTTGTTTAAAAATAGTCACAAAAACACAGTTATACAAACGCATGCAATTGAACAATTTAATAGTAAATTTTACAACAAAAATTTCTAAGTAAAAAATTTAATTTTTAAAAATAATATTACAACTGAAAATAATTACAAATTTCTAATTAATTAATACTAACAGTTAGATGAATTAATTAATCTTAATTAATTCATTTGGGTGTTACAACCCTACCCCCTTTAAAAAATTCCATCCTCGGAATTTGAAAACAAAGGAGAGTCATCATGAAAGAATGAAATCTATAATGACATAACGATGAATTCTCAATCCTATTGCATAGTGTATTTAACATGCATTCCCAACAACATATGTCCAAACACTAAAAAAGGAAAGCAAAATACAGTTTAAAGCTCACACAGGTTCAATTCCCATGGAATCTGAAGCTAGGCTCTGATACCATTTTTGTCGTGACCTAGAGGTAGGTCGCGACGAAGGCAAATTAAATTAAATACGACTAATTAAATTAAACAAATAATTAAACAACATAAACAAATAAATAAATTGCTCAACCAAAATAAATCTCTTCAGAAGTCATCGTCAAGTAAATGCTGACCATGAAGATGAGTAGGCAATTCAACTACAAATAACAATTCATCATTCTTAGAATAAATAACTCTATGACTGATATCTACGATGACATCAAGACATGTCGTATAATAGATGTGCCATACAACAATTTTAGAGAAAATTACCAAATCTGCTAATGTCATCAAAATGTCCTGTGATTATCTAAAATCATACATTTATATTTATTATGTGCAAATCCTACTATAATCACCATTGTAGTGGCCTAGCTAGGTTTTGGGACCTGCCCCTAAGGTCGCTCTCTATATGACCCGATCTCTGAGCATGGCATCATACACTTATAATTCATTACAAATGGGGATTTTTAGTACGTTCAGTGTTTAGTATCATTTAATCATATCATTCACTTAGTTTACTTTTATTGAATTATCATTTTACATTTTTTTATCATTAAACGATGAAAACTAATGAAAAACTATTATTTTTATGTAGCACTGTTGGCCTGTCGACCATCCAGGTCTGGCTTGCCAATCATCTAGGTCCAAACTGTCGAACTGTTGATGTTTGGCTTACTAACCATCTGAATCTAGCCTGCCAAACTATTTGATTTCGGCCTGCCGATGAATGCGATTGGCCTGCCGATCTGTTGAAATCTAAAAAATTTTCTAGATTTCGAGCCTCAGTAAATCCAAACTCAAATGCTCAATTTAACTTGCTATATCAGTTCATAGAGCACATATATGCAGCAAAACACTTAGAATAACACAATATAACATATATATAACATGTTTTACCTAATTTCTATACTAAAAGTCACACCAACATTTGAAAAAAAAAAAAAAAAACCTAACCTAGCATGCTTAATCTGAATTTTAAATATTTCAATCTCACCAAATCTTACACATGCTAAAGTTTTTTCATGGATTAGTTATTGCAATCAGGGTATTTATGGTTAAGAAATTAAACCAACAAGTCTCTACAGCAAACCATCATGCATGCTCATTATTAATAGAAATCATCTCAAAAATCACAAGCATGATCAAGTAATTTATAAATGAAAACTTTAATTCAAAAAATAAAACAAAATAATCCATGGAAAATTCAAATTTATGGAGAGGATATAAGAAAATCAGGTTTTTTGGCTTTGAAGAACTTACCTTAACCCATGTTTTGGAATGAATACTTGAAACCTTTCTATCCATGAGGTCTGGTGATTGTATGTTAATGGGGCTACCCCTTTCAAGTTTGTGAGGGGAGGAGTGATTTTTGAATTTGTAGTAAAGAGGAAGCGAGAGAGATACACGGGGTGAGAGAGAGAAAAAATGGGAGGGTCTTTAGCGTGAATCAGAAATAGGAAAGAAAAAGAAAAGATAAAGAAAAGGAAAAATAATAAGGTTGGGCCTTTACAAGTTGTGGAATGCTAAATAAAGCCTAATACAAATGATATGGTTCAAATTTTGTTTAAAAATAGTCACAAAACATAGTTGTACAATCGCATGCAACTAAACAATTTAATAGTAAATTTTACAATAAAAATTTCTACGCAAAAAATTTAATTTTTAAAAATAATATTACAATTGAAAATAATTACAAATTTTTAATTAATTAGTACTAACTGTCAGATTAAATTAATTAATCTTAATTAATTTATTTGGGTGTTACAACCTTACCGCCTTTAAGAAATTCTGTCCTCATAATTTGAAAACAAAGGAGAGTCATTATGGAAGAATGAAATCTATAATGACATAACGACAAATTCTCAGTCCTATTGCACTGTGTATTGTGTTGGGTTTAGTGCCCTAAAAGCTGTGACATTGTATATATTGTTAATAAATAAATAAAGTGACATTTATAATTATTTTGGTTGCTTATATGTATTATGAATACTTTTATAAACATCTAGAAAATTTCATGATTATTTATGCGACTATAAATATAGCATATAAATGTTATATGCTTAGGGATAAATTTATAAATAATAATCTAGTAGTCTATAATACTTAATTAAAGTTTGGGATCTTTAATTAAATATTACAAGTATAGTCTATTCTCATTTAGAATGAAATAGTCTTATCCGGGTTATTAATGTAGAGACATTAAATTGGAGGTACTTTATATAATGAAATAGTCCAATTTATGACATTATGTTTTTTGACTTGCATGGTAAGATTTGTCTAAATACAGATCATAACTTAGCATTTTAGAAACATAATATAATAAATGGCTAGGAATAATATTATACAGATATAGAATCTATTCTTTCCTTATATTAGTTAGAAAAATAGTTCTCTTGAGTGATAATTCAAGGTTTAAACGGTAGAGTGCTCATTCATAATAAGATTATGAATTAACTGTTCATTAGAGAATTATTGGAACTCAAGGATAAAGATGTAATAAGAGAGGTAAACGGATATTGAACCTAGCTCTTATTATGAACTATTTATGGGGGACTGACTTATATGTAATGATTATATCAATGGAGTGCTCGTTTATTTTCTTTGAGTAATTTGACTATATTCTCAAGAGTTCTGTTTTAGGTTTTTAGTAGAGTAACACTGAAACTAATAAATTTGGCATATTAATTAAAGAGCTTGATTAATTGTCAAATTTATTGGAACTTGAGTTATTGGTCCATTGGTCTCCAATGCCATCTCTATAACGTTATATTCGATTTAATACATAGAATGAATTCTACATATTTAATTTAGAATTATTGAATTCTAAATTAATTATTTCACGCTTGAATTATTAATGTGACATAGAAAAATATTCTCCGTGACATATAATGTAATGTGATAAATGTTGCCACAATTTAACTAAGCATTAGTTAATTAATTAATTAATAATATTTGAATAATATGATTATTTAAATATAATTTTAATTTAAAATCTATTCTTAAATAAATATGATTTATTTTTGAATTTTAATATATATAAGATTTCATTATATATATTAATATATATATAAGGTAAATGATTGATTCGTTTACGGTTTTAATTTTTTTTTTTAAAGAAGCAAATCACAATTCTTTTAAATTATATATATATATATATATCATACTTACGTTTGCGTAAAGTAAACATATTTTTTACATATATATATATAATATGTAAAACTTTAAACGTTTTAAAACCGTAAGCAGATCAATCGTTTACCTGATATATGTATATATATATATATACACCTATATATTAATATATGTAATAAAATCTTACATATATATTTATATATATTTTTATCAAGTAAACGATTGATCCACTAACGGTTTTAAAACGTTTAAAGTTTTATAAATATTATATATATGTAAAAAAATACATTTACTTTACGTAAATGTAAGTATGATATGTATGTATATATATATATATATAATTTAAAAGAATCATGATTTGTTTATTTAGAAAAAGGATAAAGAATCATGTAGAATATATCCCTTCCCCATGTATCTGATATGGTGTTTGTTTTGAATTTAAAATTAATTGAAAAATAACTAATTGCTCAAATAAAAAAAAAGTAGAGATAACAGTTATCTCTATAGGTCTATCATACATATAACTTTTATAGAACACTCAGAGGGAAAACTGAGAGTTCTTCTCTGAACAAAATTCTACTATCTTATGTGTTGAGTACATAGCAGATTTAAAAAAATATGAGGTAAATTCATTCTTACAGTTTGACACCCACTTGTCTTTCCATTGGTGTGGAGGCTTGGCTTGGAAGATTATGGTGCCAAAGAGGAAAGTCATGATATCCTGATAGTCTTCAAAAGGTTGGTAAAAATTCTCAAAGCTTTCTATTATTAATTAAAATTATATAGCTATTCCTGATGAACAAAGTTTTCAAAAAATTTTTGTTTGTCAATGATCCATCTCTTCCACTACGTTTCTTAATTTATTCCAACAAATGGCATCAAAGCGAGTTATAGCATATGTAATTTTAATTAACATGATTTTATTTTGATAATATCATGTTTTTTGATGCATGTTTGTAGGCACTTTCATCTTTGCAATTTTTGTTCTTGTGATAAATGGTTATTTTATGAATAGATTTTTGGTCGTTAATTATATGGTCGTTTTGGATTGGTAATTTTATTTTCAATTTGATTAGATCAAATTTGTGTAAGTCTATAAAGGGGCATAGGCTTTTTTGTAATTTATTATTATTATTATTATTATTATTATTATTATCTCCTTTCACTTGCTACATGTTTCCACCATGAGTGTTGCCTTCCATCAAGAGCATTTAATGCACTTTTGTGCATCATGAAGTCCAGGTACAACTTTAAAAAAGAAAGGAAGATAAAGATACACTTGACCTAAAGTGTAGGAAGGAGATTGCATTTATAGTTAATGTGCATTCATGGCTACACATGGATTAAAAAAAAGGAGGAATTGACTTGCACATTTTGCAGTGCACATGAAGTGCATAGATCTAATTAAAAAAAAGTAGAGGTAGTTTTTCTTTTTTTTTGTCCACTGCATAGATCCATGGAGAAGAATAGTAGATGCTACACATGAAGAAGATGAAGAGGAAGAAGTCCATTGGGTCACCTGGCCTAGTTGAGAACTTGGGCCTATTAAATTTTTTAAAAGATAACCCAATAGATTGTTGCATAGTAAACTACCCGATGAAGACTACAACATTGGAGCTAGGAATTATATATTATTATAAGAAGACCCCTGTAATTTTGTTTTATTTTTTTATGGGTTGTAATTTTAATTATCCAAAAGGACCTAGTAAAAAATCTATTGTTTATTTTCATGCTTTATTTTCATGTGATGATTGTGATAATATGTTCATGCATTATAACATAATATCTAGGAAAGTGCCCACTTATAGTTATTATAACATGACATGCATATAATAACTTATAGTTATTTATGGCCATATTGCTTGCATATTATTTCATTGTGTGTAAAGTGGTTTATAAAATGATTTAATATGTGTTAGAATTAATTTAATGAGATTAAATTCATTGGGTTGGTTTTATAGTATCTTAATTTATTAATCAACCGAATAATGTGAATTTAGTTTTAATAGTTAAGACTTGGTAAAATTCATATTAATTTTAAGTTATCAAATTTTAAATTGCTTAATGTTGGGTAGCTTAGAAAAGTCATAATAAACTTAGATTTTTAAAATATCTGGTAATTTATTTAAGTGTAAATAGGATGGGATTCTATTAACACAAAATATAACCTAGTAATTAAAAACTGTCTTCATTTAATAGAATTATGAAACATTAGATGTTTTATAAGATAAAACACATCTTTTTAAAATAATGAGTGGGATAAAGTAATATGACAATATAACCTATGGTTTCTACATCGTGAGATTTAGATGGTGCCTCGTGACGTCTTGATTTCGTCCTCCTTACGAAAGGTGTCCATTTAAATCAATAACAAGGTTGGCTTCAAAAAAATAGGATTTTACAATATATTTCAAAATTGACCTATCCTACGACGGCAATTTTGAGTTAAGTTATTAAAATCTAAAGTAGTGGATTACACTCATAAAGATATAATTAAATTGTTAATTATATCTTGACCAAAATAAACGTTTATTAATAAATATAGAAAATATGATATATTTTGTATATATTTATTAATTGAGAATGTCTCAATTCAATTCATAAATAATTTGATCTACACTACGGCTGCACTTTATTTATTAAAATTGAATGTTTGTGGAATTAGTAAAATATTTTTTTTTTGTGTTTTTTCCATATGCATCATGCATCATGTTTACTATTCCAAAACATATATTTATGATGTTTCTATAGCCATTTAATTTATGTTATTTTATTTATTTATTACAGCAACAATGTCTAATCCAATCATCGCTATTTTCTCGAATGAAAAATTAACCAGAGATAATTATGTCAAGTGGAAGAGTAACATGAATATAGTACTAATTTGCAAGAATTACAAGTTTGTCCTGACAGAGGAATGTTCTCCATCGCCTGCTACCAATGCCCCTTGTAATGTATGAGAAGCATATGATCATTGGATCAAGGCAAACAACAAGGCCTGCTACTTCCTTTTGGCTGGCATGTCTGACGTGCTTAGGATGAAGCACGAAGCATAGAGACCGCTTATGAGATAATGTAGTCTCTATAAGACATGTTTGGCAAACCTTTTGAATGCCAAAATGAAGGCAAGGATTTTGGTCAAAGAACATGTTCTCAACATGGTTAACTATCTCCATGAGGCCGAGGTAAACGAGGCAGTGATAGATGAAGCCACACAGGTGGGGATGATTTTGGAAACCCTCTCTCCTACGTTCCTTCAATTCAAAAGCAACTATTTCATGAACAAGGTGAAATATAATATGACTGAGTTGCTTAATGAGCTGTAAACCTTCGAGTCTATTTCGAAAGAAAAGACTAAAGAAGGTGGGGCAAATGTTATAAAAGCTCAATCCTCCTCTTCTACTCAAAAGAATAAGAAGAGGAAGAGGACTGAAGGAAGTGGTAAGTCTAAGAATGGAGGGCAACCTAAGAAGAACAAAAGCAACAACAAAAAGAGCTCAAAGCAAAAGAAGCCCAAAGGAAAATGTTTCCACTACGGTGTAGTTGGGTACTAGAAGAGAAACCGCAAGAAGTATCTTCAAGAGCTCAAAGAAAAGAAGAACAACGGTAAATCAGATTTGCTCGTTTTAGAAGCTTGTTTAGTTGAAGATGATAATTCACTTTGGATAATTGATTTAGGGGTAGCTAACCATGTGTGTTCTTCTTTGCAGATGCTTAGTTCTTCAAGGGAGCTTGCCAACGGGGAACAAACGATGAGAGTAGGAATAGGAGAGGTTGTTTAGCAAGAGCACGAGAGTCGTTAAACTTTATTTTAGAAATAAGTTTTTAATTTTGGACAATGTTTATTACATTCCTAGTTTTCGTAGAAATTTTATTTCTGTTTTTAGGTTGTTTGAACAAATGTTTAATGTTTCTTTTAATAATAATTATGTTAATGTTTCTAGAAATGGTTTGGATATTTGTTCTACACATCTGGAAAATGGGCTTTACACCTTGAAGACCAACGAAAAATCACTACTCAATACCGAAATGTTCAAACTTGAACAACCAAAACCTAAGAAGCAAAAGATTTCTTCTAATGATGAAACATACCTATGGCACCTTAGATTGGGTCATGTTAACCTTGATAGAATTAAAAGACTAGTAAAGGATGGTCCCTTAAGAGAACTAAAAGTTAGTTCTCTACCAGTTTGTGAATCTTGTCTTGAAGGTAAAATGACTAAAGGCCTTTCTCTACAAAAGGAAAAAAGGCCAATGAACCACTTGAGCTAATACATTCGAGCGTCTATGGTCCATTGAATGTACAATCATGTGGTGGTTACAAATATTTTGTCACATTTATTGACGATTATTTGAGATATGGATACATGTCCCTAATGTAAAGGAAATCTGAACCTTTTGGAAAGTTCAAAGAATTCCAAGCAGAAGTTGAAAAGCAACTAAGAAAGATGGTGAAGACCCTTCGATTTGATCGAGGAGGGGAATACCTTGATACTGAATTGAAGGACTATATGATAGAATATGGCATTTTATCACAACTCACTTCACTTGGAACACCATAACAAAATGGTGCTGCAGAGAGAAGAAATCAGACGTTGCTTGCTATGGTGAGATCCACGCTCAACTACTCATCTTATCCACTTCCTTTTGGGGATATGCGCTACAAACTGTAGTATATCTTCTAAACATAGTTTCATCTAAGTCTATTCTAAAAACAACTTTAGAGTTATGGAATGGCTACAAACCTAGTATGCGACATATCCGTATATGGGGGTGTCCAACACATGTATTGAAAGGAAAGACTAAGAAGCTGGAACCATGTTTTAAAGTATGCTTATTTGTGGGATACCTAAAGGGAACGGGGGGAGGTTTGTTTTATAGTCCATAAGAAAAGAAGGTATTTGTATTGACAAATGCCACTTTTCTCATGAATAATTATATGACAAACTATAAACCTTATTGTAAATTTGTACTAGAAGAGTTACTTTTTGATCAGATCAGACCACAACAAACAATCGTTGTCAAAGGACAAAATAAGGAGACCACATCACCAGATCAGAATGTCATACAACCTTGACATAGTAGGAGGGTTGTAAGACCATCTGCTTGCTACAAGGAAATTGGAGAAGCACATGTTGCTATCTTCGATAATGGTGAGGATGATCCATTGATATATCGTCATGCAATGGAAGATTCTGAAAAGGAAAAATGGATGGAGGCTATAAAACCTAAAGTGGAGTCCATATACTCCAATTTAGTCTGGGAACTTATAGACTTGTCTGAAGGGATAAACCCCATAGGGTGCAAGTGGATCTGTAAGCAAAAAAGAGTGGATGGGAAAATTGAAACTTTCAAAGCTAGGCTTGTTGTGGCAAAGGGTTATACCCAAAAAGAGGGAGTTGACTATGAAGAAACTTTCTTGCCTATAGCTATGCTTAAATCCATTTGGATTCTTTATCCATTGCTGCGTGTCTTGATTATGAGATATGGCAAATGGATGTCAAGACTACCTTTTTGAATTGCTATCTTGAGAAAAGTGCCTATATGGTGCAACCAAAAGGGCTTGTAGTTAAAGGATAATCGCAAAAAGTTTGCAAGTTGCAATGGTCCATCTATGGACTTAAGCAAGCTTCAAGATCTTGGAACTTGAGATTTGATAAGATGATCAAATCTAATGGTTTTGATCAAAATATTGATGAACCTTGTGTATACAAGTACATCAAAGATAAGAAGGTGGTCTTCTTAGTCCTTTATGTAGATGATATCGTACTCATTGGGAATGATGTAGGCATATTATCTAACGTAAAGAAATAGCTCACCAACCAATTCCAAATGAAAGATTTGGGAGAAGCAAGTTATGTTCTTGGAATCCAACTCATAAGAGATCGCAAGAACAAAATGTTGGCGCTGTCTCAAGCATCATATATCGATAAGGTGCTTATCAGATTTTTGATGCAAAACTCCAAGAAAGTAATTTGCCTACATGACATGGAGTTTATCTTTCAAAAGAGCAATGTCCTAAGACACCTCAAGAGGAAGAATACATGAAACAGGTACCCTATGCATCTGCAGTGGGAACTCTAATGTATGCCATGTTCTGTACAAGACCTGACATTTGCTATGTGGTGGGTATAGTCAGTCAGTATCAATCCAATCTAGGATTAGATCATTGGGTAGTGGTTAAACATATTCTCAAGTATCTCAAAAGAACGAGGAACTATATGCTGGTATATTTTGGTAAGAATTTGATTCCCATTGATACACTGATTTTGATTTTCAATCTAACAAAGACACACGTAAATCTACATCTAGATTCGTGTTTACTTTTGGTGGTGCAGCCATAGTTTGGAGAAGCATCAAACAATCTTGTATTACTGATTCAACTATGGAAGTCGAATATATGGTTGCTTGTGAAGTAACTAAAGAAGCCGTTTAGCTCCGTAAGTTCTTAAATGATTTAGAAGTTGTTCCAGGCATGGATAAACCACTCATACTATGTTGTGATGATAGTGATGTAGTGGCAAATTCAAGAGAACCCAGAAGCCACAAAAGAGGAAAGCATATGAGAGAAAAAATCATTTGATCAAAGAAATAGTACATTGAGGTGATGTGGAAGTTATGAAGATAATGTCAGATAACAACCTTGTCGACCCTTTCACCAAGACATTACCTACAAAGAGCTCGAGGCACACTTGGAAGGCCTAAGTCTTAAAGACATGTCTCACCTGCTTTAGGGCAAGTGGTAGATTGTTGGGTTTGGTGCCCTAAAAGCTGTGACATTATACATATTGTTAATAAATAAATAAAGTGAAATTTATAATTATTTTGGTCGCTTATATGTATTATAAATACTTTTATAAGCATCTAGAAAATTCCATGATTATTTATGTGACTATAAATTTAGCATATAAATGTTATATACTTAGGGATAAAATTTATATATAATAATCTAAATAGTCTGTAATAATTAATTAAAGTTTGCGATCTTTAATTAAATATTACAAGTATGGTCCAATCTCATTTACAATGAAATAGTTTTATTTGGGCTATTAATATAGAGACATTAGCTTAGAGGTACTTTATATAATGAGATTATATAGGACTAAACCAGATAAATTATGAATCTCTAATAATCATCCATTATAAATAGAGTATTCAAATTTATCACTATGATGATCATATATTTGACGGTCTTAATCTTGAGTAATTATTAGTTTCCTATTTATGACATTATGTTTTTTGACTTGCATGGTAAGATTTGTCCAAATACAAATCATAACTTAGCATCTTAGAAACATAATGTAATAAATAGCTGGGAATAATCTTATACAGATATGGAATCCATTCCTTCCTTATGGAAGTTAGAAAAATAGTTTTCTTGAGTGATAATTTGAGGTTTGAATAGTAGAGCACTCGTTTATAATAAGATTATGAATTAACTGTTCATTGGAGAATTATTGGAACTCAAGGATAAAGATGTAATAAGAGAGGTAAACGGATATTGAACCTAGCTCTTTGTCACGCCCCGGAGTACGGGAGGTGACATGGTAGATTAATTAAGTTAATTAAATAGAGATTTAATTAAAAATAGGGTTTTAAAATTTAATTTATAAATAAAAATGTGATAATTTTAAAATCTTTTGTGATGAGTAACCATAATATTTAAATAAACAAATAAGTTAATAGAACGAAACGTAAATAACAAAACTAAATGGATGAGGCGAGAATGGGTCCACTGACCCATATCTTGTGCACACACATGTAGTACTGACAATATTACAATACAACTATAGTCCAAAAGTGAAAGAAAAGGTTAAGAGTTTACATGCCTTGTGTAACGCCCACCTAATTTTATGTAACGGATTATGTTATGAAAATAATGACGTTAAATGTTATATTTATGATATGTGTTATGATATATAATATAATGGTGCTAACCATTTTATTTTAAGTGTTATGGCAGGTGACGCTCACATGAAATTGATGTGCTCAAGTGTTCATGTTATTAATGTTATAGGTTTAATCATATTTTTATTGATAATTTAATGTTATGAATTATTTTTGTATTTAAGGGTAGATCGGCAGGCCGGACTATTTAGTTCGGTAGGCCAAAATAATCCCCTCGAAACGGCAAGCCGATGGTATATCATCGGTAGGCCGAACTTCAAAGATTGACAGGCGAAAGTGAGACATCGGCAGACCGATGACAGCTGACATGCAATCAGCAAAAATTTCATAAAATTTGTGATAAGATTGATTATGTGATTGGATGATTTATTTTGAATAATTGACATAATTATGGAATGATTTCTTTAATTTTGGTAAAGAAGCATTTGACTTCGAATGGATTGAATACATTGATAAGTTTTTCCCATTTTTAAAAGAGGCAAAGTATGGTAACTCGAAACGTGGCTTAATCTCCTCTATTTCCACGTGTAGAATGCCCAATAATAGTCAAAAATTTCTGAAATCTCTCCTATTCCTTTTACACCACTTTCATTTCATACAAACGCTCTCTCTCTCTCTCTCGCGCGATTTCTCTCTCATTCTCTCTCTTTTTATTGCATTGCTTTCTTCTTCTTCCTCTCAAATTTCCCCTGCTATTATATGTTAAAATATTGAAATTTCTTTGGCGATAATTCAAGGAGTTTTAAGAAGAATTCGTTTTAAGGTAAGAGTTATTTTTTTCAGCATTTTTGAAAATTTTCTCTCTTTAAACCAATTGCTATATCTTCATCTAGGAATGTCATTTTGCTCTGAATTTTGAGTATGTTAATGATGCATGTGTTATGTGATTTTCCTCCAAGTTTCATGCTATTTTGATTTTTCTATAAAAAGTTATGAATTTTCTTCTCTCCATCACTCACAGTAATTTATTGCTGATCAATCATGTTGCACATATGTATGGGTGCTGTTTTTAATGCAAATGAAAGTTGTTTTGCACGAAATTTGGTGAAGATGTTTATATATATGTTATGTATTAGACTGGAAAATTTTGGTGATAATATGGTGAATATTTCATGTGTTATAGAATTTTTATTAAGCCTAGGTTATGTGACTGCTTAAACTGTAAAGTTGTGAGATTCTTGTTATGTGATATTTTTGTATGATTAAAATAATTTTATTTAGTAATGAAAATTTTTGTATTACTATAATTATATGTTAATATGTGATCATGTGAATTTTAGGGTCATAATAATTTTATTTTAATTATTGGAAAATGATAATTGCATAGAACTCATTGTTCGCACATAGAATGTATTTTTGGCCTCTGCCTTTTAAAGAATGAATTAAGCTGTGTTGAATTTATTTGAAGCTAATTTTTGAGTATGTCATAATTTTATATGTCTATTATATGTGTAAATTTTTGTAGATTTTTCTATAGCATGAAAATGTGATATATGGACCAGAATTAAAAATGTGTTCTCTGCCTAACTAATGTTGGCAGATTTCATGTTGAATGTTATGTGATTTATTTAAATTATTAAATGAAATTTTTATGATTAAAAAAAAATCATGGTGATAGGTATATATGTCATCTATGTTCCTGCCAATTTTGGTTCTCAAATTATAAGTGAATTTAAAGTTACTAATTTTTAAATTTATGAAGTCAGAAATATAAGTACGTTGAAAGTGTTGTTCTAATGTTTTAAAGTTAATAAAATATATTATAAGTTTATGTTTTCAAGAAATGTATGTATGTATGATGCTATGGATGTTAAGTTATGGTAATTAATTCATTAAATAAATGTTAATTACCAAATTATGAATGTATGACATGAACACAATGAGAAGTGAGCACATTGAGACCGTGACGTTGTCACCTACAAAAGTAAGGTTAAGTAAGTTTTTGAGATAAGTACATTCTCACCTGCAACATGATGAATTTTATGAAAAGTATGAGTTTATGAAAAGTTTAAAATTTATTTTCATGATGGTTTTATGATGATTTCTCATGATGATTTTTCATGAAGTTTAAGGCATGAAAGTTTATGCATGTTTTCATGATAATGTTTTTCAAAGTATGAAAGTATAAGTATGTATATATGTATCACCTAAATAAGTGTTGCACACCCAACGATATGTTATGTTATGTGTCATGTTTGGTTTGGGATTAGCTACCCCTCTCCTCTCATGACGGCGCACTTATGATGATGATGTTATGGTGCAACACTTAGGCCCTTAAGATAAAACGAATAAGTTTTAATATGGTTGATGTAATGAAAGATATGTTCCTATGAAAATGTGCCTAGTGCACTATTATGATGATGATAATGATGAAGTTGATGATGTTCATGAAATGTTTTTAAGTTGTGAGAATTATAACGTACTTACTAAGCATTAGCTTATTCAAGTTTTATATCATGTTGCAGATAAGGGTAAGAAAGTTATGGAGTAGGCGGAGACACTGACAAGCATGTGACTTAAGCAAGAAGAATTGCAAATGGAAGAACGCCAAGGAAAGAGATTTTTAATAACATAATCTATGATTTACGATTCTGAGTATGTTTATTATTTTTGAATTTTTAAGGATATGTTTTATAATTTTTTTAAGAATGTTTATTTAATGGACTTTTATTATTTTATAAATTTTCTTCCGCATTTGAAACTTTAAAACTTGTTTTAAAAGAAATTTTTTTTTTACAGTTCGGCCTGCCGACCATTACTGGTCGGACTGCCGAAGAATTTTAATCGGCCTGCCGTTTGTCAAGTATCAGCCTGCCGATCTTATTGATTTTAAAATCCCATTTTGCAAAGCCTCGGGTGACCTGCCGATGGTTGACCTTCGGCCTGCCGGCCGAGTTCGGCCTACTGAAATCCAAAGTTCGGCCTGCCGAACTATGTTCAAAGAATTTTATTATTGCATTCAAAGGTTAATTTAATTTTCAATGATATTAGCAAACTATTTACAGCATGTTTATGGAAAAGCGAATTGTTAGAATTAAGTAATTTAGAATTTTTTTGTAAATTGTATAAAAATACAAATATATATATGTATGTACGGATCCTAGGAATGCTTTTCCAAACTATGATTTCAAATACATATTATAATTTATAATAGTTTGCCTCAATTAATGGCTTAATAAATGAATGTGACATCTGTGACGTCCAAAAAAAGGGGGCGTTACACCTTGAATTGCTATAATACAGCCTACCCAATTTTCCTATTGATCGTAAGTCCGATCAGCGGACTCTTTTCCCATCCTAAGCTGGTATCTACCTATGGGGTAAGATTTTAAAACAAGTAAAATGTGAGCGAAAGGCTCAGTAGGATTATATTTTAAAAATAAACAGATAAATAGTTTATTAGAACATTGCTTAATAAATAAAATAAAATTAAACAAGTACTTTCGTTTATCAAAAGTATATTGGAAACAGTTTATCAAGAGTACCTTTTTATTATTTCAGGCAAACCATGATATTCGCCACCGAAGTGGCCCAACTGGGTTTCGGGATCTGCCCCTAAGGTCGTTCACTACATGACCCGATCTCTGATATGGCATCACGCCCATATATCTTTTTATAATTAAAATTTCTATTTACCATATATAATCATTAACATTTTTTATGAGGTTTATTATGAAAACACCTCAATCTACTGTTTAAGAAAACAGTTAACAAGAAATCATTTTTCAACCAATCATTGAAAAACATTTTATTAAAAATCACTTTGAGGCCAAAACATTCAAAATTGGCTACCAAAGAAGGGATAGAAGTCTTACCTTAATACTCGTGCCGGTGTCCCACACCGTAATCCCAGTCCGTTATACGTTAGCTCTGTGGATCGACGCACAACCTAATATATATATACTGCATCCAGCAGTATCTAACTTGAGATATCCTAGGCCATTAAATTATCTCATGGTATCCTAGTGTGCCATTTAGGTTTACAAAATCATTTTATAGAGTTGGAATTTCAATCGGGGTTCAAAATAGTGAAAACGTGTAAAAATCACAAAAATTACACCATGCCCGGTCGCTCTGGTTCGGCCGGCCGAACTGCATAGTTCGGCCTGCCAGAAAACCAAGTTCGGTCAGCCTAACATTTCTAGATTTGGCCTGCCGGTTGAATGAATCTGGCCTGCCGAATGCATGAATCCGGCCTATAGAACTCAAACTTCGGCTTGCCGATCTAGAAAATTCTAGAAATTTCCACGCAAGGGTCTCGGCTTCCCCGAGCCCAAATATTCAAATCTAACCTATTTTCTCAATTCTCAAGCATGGATAATGATCATGAACAATAGAAAAACATAGTAACTTACTTTTTAATGGATTAAAACAAGTTTTAAACAAGATTTTTGAAAAAACCCAAAAATAGAGAAAAATGGAGAAAAATAAAAAATTTTGATTTCAATCCGTTTTTGATGAAACAAGGTTTGTATTCTAGTCATTCTAAGTTCATCTAACCTATATTGAAGGTTCTCTAAGCTTAGAAAAGCTTAGATTTCAAAATGCAAGAAAATTGAAAAAAATTAAAAAGTTTAGAAATTTTGAAAACTAACCTTGAATAGAAGCTTGAATCGAGTTTGTGGTTGCTCAATCGCGTTCCTGAGCCTTCAATCCACAATCCCAAAGCTTGAAATCGAGTTTTGTTTCAAAAATTTAGAGAGAGATTGAGAGAGAATGTGAGAGACCGAGAGAGAGGAAGAGAGAGAGTGTGCACGGGAGAGAGAGAAAATGAGAGTGAGAGAGAGAGAGATGAAATAAATAGAAGAAGAGAGAGAAAATTGGTTGCACAAGACTATATGCAACAGCACACTGTTTTTAAATCAAATTACTTTGTTAAAATTCCAATCAACAAATAATAAAAAACAACTTAGTGAAATTAAAAATTATTAAAAGAGTAAAATAGCAATAAGTTTTAAAATTTTTATAAAATAATCAAATTAAGTTTAAAGTACTTATTATAGCACACTAATCCACCAGTTTAGACTAACAACATTTAATTAACCTCGAGGTATTACATTATTACACCACAATTATTCAATGCAGTGTGGTAGCAAGTATAGACTAGTAGTGGGCTAAGCTTAAATCCCCACATACAAAGAAGAAGAAGAAGAAGAAGAAGCACTTAGTGCACTTATCACATGTTGTAGAATAATTTATGTGTTTAAGAGAGAATGGAGGCTATGAATTTTTAGAAAAATAAAAGAATATTTAAAGCATGTATAAAACACTTTTCTTAAAGGTTTTATTTGTCCTTACTTATTCAAGTTTGATACAAAGCTTAGCGGAAAATTGCCCGCAAGATACAACAAATAATTGAACACAATATCTAGTAATAATATTGTGCCCTAGAACAATATACAAATGTAGATTTTTTAGAGTTTATCTAGATGCATAGGTACCATTTCATAAATAGATACAACTGATTCAAACCATACAACCCTTTACATAAAGATATCTCTTCATTTGTAAAAGTATCTATTTGTATATTAACATAACTATTACAACTGATGTATCCCTTACTAATAGATGTTTAGGTTTAGTATGAAAAAATACAACTAATGAATGCATCAATTCGAAATAACTCAAGAACACACAATTTCAACTCAAAATAGTGTTGTTTTTCTAAATAGGTTGCGGCACTTTGAGATGATTCCAAATATATTGAAAATATGTATTTACATGCAAATTTGTATGATCTTTGATTTCTAATAATTACAAGAGACATGTTACAACATCTCCAATATCGCAAGTAGTCTTTCGACTTTAATAAACAAAATGTTTTAAATTGAAAATAACAAATTAAGTGATAAATCTCAGACGAATAGTTGAAGAAAAAAAAGATCTAGGCTAGTTTGACAGACTTACAAAAAGAGTTTCAACAAAAAATGGCATTTGAGATTAAAGCCATTTTTTGAAACTTAGTATTTATAAATGTTAATGTTTAAGTGTGGTACAACTTAAACATATAATATAAATAGATTATATAGTATAACTCTTTTAAATATAACAAAAATACACATTTTTTAAAAGTGGCGATTTTCTCATGAAATACAATCCACATAAGTATATGGAAGCCAACTTTTCTAGGGACGAAAACACAGGAATGGGAAACCTTGGCACTCTGGAGTCCACCATCTCTCTATCATATTGAATAAATGAGAGAACATTTGTCTCTTACGTGTCTGTTTTTGCGTATGCATATATATATATATATATATATATATATTAAAATAATAAGAAAATCATTTCAGTAACAATGTTATTAATTACACTATTAAAATATTATTAAGCATATATTTTCTAACAAGTGTTTGCTTGCTTTACTATTGTCTCACGAGTTTAATTAAGTAACAACTAAATAAAGAAATAAAAAATAGAGCACATCTATACATCTATCTCACTATTTCCCTTGGGTGCCGAGACGTGGAGGGAAACGAAACGTTTCACTCCTTTTTTTTTTTTTTTTTTTGAAACACCTTCCCCTAGAAATGTCAAATGTGCCGCCGGGTTTAGCCTAACTCGTTTGAAGGCCGAACATATTTTGTCATACATTGGCTGGCCTTTTTAATTATCGTGCTTTGTAGGGTCATGTTTGTTTAATATTTTTAACATCAAGCTCTACTCATAGCCCATTTATATTCACGTCGTGTTCTTAACATGTTCGTGCTTTAATCGTGCCTAATAATAAAATTACAAGTAAACAAGAAACATAAGTTTCAAATACAATTAAATTTTTAAGTTAAAATAAAATAAAATATAGAAAAATTCAAATGAGATAAAATCTTGTTTAGAAAAAAGTAGTATATTATACTTTTTATAAGAAAATTATCATAAGTACATAATAAAAGATCAATTATGTTGTGTTATTGTCGTCCTGCTTATCATGCAAATATCATGTTCTTAGCGTATCGTGCCCTCAAGCCTAACCCATTTAATAAAGAGCAACTTACAATAATGTCCCCCTAAAAAAGCATTTTTTTTTTTTAAATTGTTCTTCTAAAAGGCTCTTTTTAAAGCTGTCTCTTTAATTAAAAAAGATTTGTTAAAAGTCCAAATTACCCTCCTTTTTCACTCTCTCATACAGGATGTCAGAATGGAGCCTACTGTCCTAGGACTTGATGGAACCTACCATGTTCTATAGTATGCCAAACATTTTTTTTCAAACGTCTCGTTTTAAACCTTTTTTTTTTCACCCAACTCTTTCAATAATTTTTTTCTCATAAACTTCTTTCATCTAATTTGTTTTGTGAAGGTAATTTCTCTTGAATATATCCTATTCAAATATTTTCTTAAAAATATGAAATGGTACATTGAAAGATAAAAATCAATATTTAAAACACGCGGATAAAATATATAAAGTCAAAAGCCCATGTACATAACATGTGACACTTAACTAGTTTTATATAAGAACGGCAAAATAAGATATTTTAGCTGGATATATTATATTGATCATTATTTAGA
>CAMOHE010031060.1:0-20825 GCA_946598075.1 Artocarpus hirsutus
AGTGAAAAAAACTGTACCTCTGCTTGAATATCCTCAACTGATCGTGCATTCTTAACTTTGTCAATCTCAAGTTGAAGGGAATCAATGTCCCTCCTTTTGGACTTTATCGACTCTCGAACAGCTTTCTCGTTTGTTAAGGAAGCCTTAAACCTGTCATCATACTCCTTGACAATGGCCTGATAAAACAAAGAGATTTCATAACGTTAATATAACGGGAGATAAACATCTTGCATTCAGATGTGCTAGGGGGTCATTTGCATAGATTCTCACCCTTTGTTTCCGAACGTCAATATTAATAGCATCCCGGCTTTTAGTCCTCTCTACAACTTGTAACTCCATACGTTTAATCTCTTCTCTTAAATTCCCATCATCAAATCTCGGAATCTTAATCAAATATAATGGCCTTTTTACCACTTCAACTCCCACATTCTGTCCTTCTGAAGTAGTTTCTATCTGATTCCCATCGATATCTACATTCTGTCCTCCTAAATTTGCTTGGGAAGAATTTGACGCGCAACCCACATGTTTTCCTTCGATACCCTCAGATTCTTGACAAGGTGGTTTCACATAATCAAGACCACCATCTGCCGCAATTCCACTGTCTTTGTTGTTGGGTGCAATACCATCATCAATTTCCGACTCTAGTTCAACGTTAGTATTCGACATATGCTGATCGGCCCCACATTCAAGGCTTCTGTTTGAGACCACGGATTCTACATCTATGGCATCAGCAGATACTCTCTCTTCACCTCCGTTGGAAGCACTGCAGGACTCAGGATTGAAAATCACGCCATTAGCGGCACAATTTGACTCAGGGTCATTCATGACGAGACATTTTTGAGTCTCGACAAGACAAAAATCATCCAGGTTTTCAATGCCCTTAAAAGGCACAGAAGGCAAGCTTTGACCACTTTCAAGAGCTACATCACTACAAATTGAAGAAGAGTTCAAGCTTTCGGCATTCTCAGAAGACCCATCTTGTTCCGCAACAACAGCAGTCTCTGATAGACTCTCCTGAGCAAGACCAGGTGGCAAGTCCTCTCCATTTTGTTCCAATAAAGGACCATTGGCAACTTCTGTTTCTAAAGTTTTATCAACTCCAGAACTCGAAGGTGTTTCCAAACAATGCTCCTCCAAGCTCTCTCCATCGTCTCCTTTGGATCCTTCAACAGTGGAGAAGCTCAACAGTTTCTCATTATCAAGAGCTGTAGGAGGATCATTTTCTTCGGTAACAACAGCAGTCGCTAAAAGAGACTCATTGGCGAAACCAGCAGACGAGCTATCTCCACTTTGTTCAAATAAAGGAGCATTGGCAACTTCTGTTTCTATCGTTTTATCTACTTCAGAACGGGAAGCTGCCTCCAAATTATGCTCTTTGGATCCTTCAACTTTGGAGAAGCTCAACAGTCTCTCACTATCAACAACTGTGGGAGAATTTTGTTGGCCAATCTCAGCATTTTCTTCAGCTTGATTTTCATGGACGTCCTCTTTGAAACTTGGTGAGAAGTCATCGTTTCCATGCACATCAGGCAAACCATCACCAATTTCACCAGAAGAAGACACACTTTTGCCTTTCTCCGAAGACCCATTTGGGTTTCCATGGACATCTAGACTTTGCGAGGCCTCATCATCCTCCTCATGCACATCAGACGAACCATCACCAATGTTGTCGAAAATACTAATGTCCTCGACTACCGTATCTAGGTTAATTTTGGATTCGAAACATGATGAAACTGTTGAGGGATCCTCCTGTTCCGGATCATCTCTTGAACCTTCAAGAGGAGTCTCGTCCAATGATTCCTCCACTTTTTTCGCCTCCTGATCCGTGTTATCATTTACCACATTATAGTCATTATTATCATCTGTCTCAACTCCGACTTTAGGTTCCTCATCTTTTACCACATCTTCAACTAATCCTAGTTCATCAGAATTCTTCAAAACAACATCCGGTTTCTGATCCGTTCTATCGTTTACCACATTATTGTTGTTGTTGTTGTTGTTGTTGTTGTCATCATCCGTGTCAACTCCAATTTCAGATTCCTCATCTTGTTCCACATCTTCAGCTAAGCCTAGTTCATCAGAATTCTTCACAACAACATCGGATTCATGAATTTCTTCTCCTCCTCCCTGAACCAGGCCATGATCTACGATCTGTTGCGGTGGAGAAATTAACTCATCAGCTGGAGATCCCGAAGCCTCGGTTTCACGACTGCCATTGTTTTTCTCTTGCACCTGAAATTCTTCAACCGGCTTATTATTGCCATTATTGAGATCGGACTCGACGAGATCATCACCGCCGTCGTGGCCGGTGACGAAGACGTAAGAGCCGTCGACGTCGTCCTTATTGCCATTGCTTTCGGGAGGGAGATCCTGAGTAGGGCCCACCACGTCGGAGTCACAGCACTGTTCACCGCCATTCTTGGCAACAATAATAACCTCCTCGGATTCACGAACCTCGCCGTGATTGTGATTGTTCACATCAATGTCGGCCGTCATTTTTGCTCCAAAATCAAAATCTCGAACTATCTAATTTCAATTAACAAATTCACAATTATGGTCTGTTTTTAGTTAGCAGGAAACATTTTTTTTTTTTAATTTTCTGAAAATATAAAATCAAGCTTACACATCATCATGATTCATGATAATTCATCAGAATTAAGAAGCAGAAAAAAGAAGGAAAAAAAAAGAGTGAGAGAGAAAGAAACGGAGGAGAAAAGGTACCGGTGAAAAATCAGAATCAGATCGGATCGAGAGGGAGATCAGGACATGAATGGTGGAGAATATTGCGAGTGACTATATATATTTATATATAGAGAGAGAGGGGGAGAGAGAGAGTCGTTGGTGTTGAGGAAGGAAAGAAAAGAAGAAGAAAAACAGAAGAGCAAGAAGGAAGAAGGTGATGTTATGAATGTGATCAGTCTTTTCTCTTCTTGCTTTTCTCTCTCTTCTTTCCGTTGTATATAATGTTACTACGGCCTTCTCTTCGATTTCGAATCCAACACCTCCGCACCGACCTCCCTCACCACTTCTTTCTTTTTTTCCCCTTAAAAATAAGTTTTATTAAAAATATATATTTATAATTAATTAATTAAATTTCCATGTACGATTGACTTTATGCCGACATGACATATAATTGCATAAAAATCCCTCAAAACACTGCTCAATTTATATCTGTTCATAATACCAACGAAAAATTGAAGCGACGTTAATTGTAATTTCATAAACACATCCATACGTGACCTTGTAATTCGAATTTTTTAAAGAGACATGGCGTTCAAAATAATTTTTGTAATGACAGTTATTTGATAAACAACAATTCGTAATAAGTGTGTTAGAGCAAATTCAAAATTTGTTTTCAAACCGTAGTTAATATTATAAAAGAAAAATATATAAAAAATATAAAAATATTATATGAAAATTCAAAACTGTGACCAATTTCTCGTCCATTAAAATTAGGCCATGCCAAATGCCTCCCTTAATATTTGATGAAATCATGACTTTAATAATGTTTCGTTCATGAGATCGTCCCATATTTTTCTCTCATAATTTTACTTTTCTTCTTCTTTAAACTCACGTTTTCTATAGAACCAACTGTATATATTTTAACCATCACCAAGAAAGGTTATAAATAAAAAAGGTTATAATTTATTCTTAACAAAAGAATATAAGAAAATAATAAACAACTGGAGATCACCTACTCCTACCGGCTTTCTTAGTTAGGGTTTTTTGGGTGGGTCTCCTCCAGGAGTGTTTATAGAATCTGCTAATTTATTGAATTGGATTGGATTATGAAAAATACAAATTGATTTTGAATTAGGATTTTTTCTCAATCTGATATATATGGATTGGATTACAGATTGAATATCTCCCAATTCATATAATCCATGAAACCAAACCATATATATTATCCATATATATGCACACACACAAAATAAACCTATGCTTATACAATAGTATGTTCAAAATTTATATGCTTAAAAAAGAAGCTTAGAATTTGTTAGTTGTAATATTTTGTAAAGCTACAATTTAGTTTATTATCAAAGATTATATTCTATTAGGTTGTAAAATGTTGGACTTTATTAAATAATGTTACGTTATACCATGTTAAGCTTAATTGCTCTTTTTTTAATAAATTTAAAGGTTCAATTCGTAAATCCATGGAATTCAATCCACAAAATTTGTGGTTTTTAGATTTGATATGTACGAATTGAATTATGGATTGATCCTCAATCCGTGTAATCTAATCCATGAACGTCCTTAGTCTCCTCTTAGGATCGGAGTCCGACGTCGCTACTAGTTGATCGTCGAACTCTCGAACCCTAATGGGCCTAGGGTTTCTTAGGTGGGTCTTCCTCTTAGGATCAGAGTCCAGAACTATTACTAGTTGGCCATCGAATCCTTGGCACCTATTGTTTTCAGGTATGGTTGGCCGTCAGAGTCTGCCACTGCCACTGGCTGGTTGTTGGACTCTCGGCCCTTAAGATGGTTTTTGGGGTCGTGCGAGTTTGGCTAGTGGATGTTGGGTGTTGTTCAGTGGCAATGAAGGCGTAAATCTAGAGTGGTAGAGTTTGACTATGAGTCCCGCCTTTTCGAGTCGTCACTTGACTTTCTTAAACATTAATCATACTTAGTAAGAAAAATACTGAATAAATTTTTTTTTCTTTTCCTTTTCTTTTAACATACTTTAAAACATACTTAAAAAACTATTACAACTTCTATTGCAATTTGAGTTAAAACATTGCTCATCACTTGACTTTAAAACCATTTCAAGTCATATCTTAAAACTTAATAAGAAACATTAACTAAATCATAGCTTCAAACTTAACTTTATAATTATATAAAACATTTTGTAAAATATATCTTAAAATTTTGAAAACATTTCTTAAAACTTTGATTTTCTTAAAACTTTGAAAACACTATATCAAGTAGTAGGAAAAATATTTTCTTTCAGTAGCAAAAACATACTGTAGTGGTATCTATACCTAAATCTTTGCATCTGTCCTCCGCAGCACTGAGCTCTTCAAATAGGTCCTACTAGTCACCTATAAGACTACCTATAGCATAAAGGAACTTTTATGAGATTTCGCCTAGTAAGTTTAAACATAAACTCACAAATCATGTTAATATGCTTTATAAGTTTTTCTCATAAAAACCTTTCTTGTAAAGCGTTGTTCATAAAATATTTCTTAAACGTTTTTCTTAAAACGTCCTTCATAAACCTTTTCCTGTAAACATAGAAAAGTTTTTCATAAACACTTAACTTAAAACATTCCTCAAAATGTTTTTTTTCATAAAATATAAACATTTCATAACAAGAAATACAAGTAAAATCAAAATGCATATTTCCATTTATGCTCAATTACGAACTTTCAATTATGAGCATCTTATCAACATTCATTTCTTATTTTAACTTTTTTATCTTTGTTTCTTAACTTTCATTTTCTTATAAACTTTAGTGTTCGCACCAACATCATTAATCATGAGATCATAAACATGATGCTTCCCTTATGAAAGACTCAAGACTATCGAACACCGAGGTCATAACTTTAACTTTACTTATGTACCTCACATCAAGGAGATCAAAACTTTAACTTTACTTGTGTACCTCATATCAAGAAAGCTGATACGATACTTTCTTTTTATCTTTACTTTACTTTCTTTTTAACTTCAATGAGCATATCAAATGCTTTATCTTTAGCATATAAATATTAAGCGTATCAAATGCAATCATAATGCAAACCATGACTTGATCTCTAAAATTTATTGCATAACATATGCAACATAAAACTTATAACTTAAACTATAAAACATTATGAATTAACAAAATGTAAACATACTTTAAACATAATTATTGCAAATACATTGCAAACTTTTACTTAATCTTTAAAACTTTATGCTTAACTAGTGAAAACATAATTTAAAAACAACTTGCATAACAATTGCAAACACATTTGCAAACGTATATTTGCAAACATATATATAAACATTTGAAAATCATTTTCTTCATGTTGTAGGTGAGATTTGAAACTTACCTAGTCCTAGCTCTAGCGTTCTTGTTTCTTTTCTTTTCTTTTCATTAGTCGGCTTCTATGTCCTGATCAAATAACACTCGACTTATTACCTAACTTTTCATATTACCGATCTACTCGATTGATAACTCTTTCACTTAGCTTAGCAACCCACTGGAGTTACTTTTCCCTTTACTTAACTCAATTAGCCATCGGGTTATCACTCTTTTTACTTAACTCTGTAACCCATCGAGTTATCTTTTTCTTTATTTAACTTTGTAACCCACCAGGTTATCTTTTTTTACTTGAACATCCCTTTTATGCTTAACTTTATGTAGTTTAAATTCATACTGATAGTATTTTTCTTATACTGTCGGTATGTTCTCTATACTATTACAAGCTTACATAGCATTCCTTACTCATTAATATCCTCCAAACAGTATTATTCCTATATTGCTTTAACTTTAAATAATCTAATTTCTATACTGATTAACCTTAAACACTCCAATTCTTACACTGCATTACTTTTGCAATTCTATATTACATGACTTTATCAGTATACTTTCTTACACTATATTATTCTAATACTATATATTTTTATATTATTATATAGTATTTTTCTTAAATTGTATTTTTATCTTAGCATTTATTGCAATACATTTTGCAACAATTATGCTTTTTGGCTTCTTTTCATATCCGTCATTTCTCATGATTTTTATATTATTATAAGACCATGGTATGATTTTTATCTTTAAAAATCTCATTTTTGCTTTTTGGACTTTATCATAAAAATTAAATTAAACGATAATTCTTGTGACACATATTTCTGCTTAACTAATCCTTAAATTATTACATTTTTCATATACTAAAAATGCTCGAGTGTCACACTGACAATGCCATTGGTAAGAGGGACTAAAACCTTCTTGAGGTAAATGGTGTTGATGACGAAGGCACAATGGCTCTTGTAAGTGCCATAAAGGGAGAAATCTCTGACAGATATATGGCCTGGGGACTTCAAGCTCGATCGTGCAGTGCTCTTTCAAGACTATGATCCTTTCTTGGTTTATCAGCGACAAATGTGTTTCTCTTGTGACGATTTTGCTCTATTTTGGTTTCTTTAACCTTTATGTCACGATGGTTAGCTTGTTCCCAATAGCTCTTCTTGCATGGCTAAGACCACTCATCTTCATTATAGTGTTTGTTTGGCTGAGGCCGATTGTCCTCACCATTAGATCTAATGTGTTTATGTTGTTTTATTGGTTTTACGTCGTAATAAATACTTCTACTTATAATTTCTCAAAAACAAAATCTACTCATAATCATTGGTAGATTGGTATATCAAACTCCAAGCCAAGAAAAACAATAGCTCTATTGTGAACAACAACCAAACAGGAAGGAATTCAACTAATTTCCTTTTTTTTTTTTTTTTGTTTCCTCTATTGATATAAGAGATTTTAAATATATTTTTGTACATTTATCTGTGATAATTTTTTTCTCCGCAAGTAAAAGAGAAAACGAGTAAATTATGATATTTAAAAACTATAACACATTTTTTATGATATAATATACCTTGTATAACTCAAGTGTTATCAGGTAAATTTAATATAAATTATATGAATTTTTATGGTAAGAATCATCATATTGAAAATGATTAAATTGTAGCACACTAATTTGTTATTATTTTAAAATTTATTATGAAAAGTATGTTTACAGTAAATGAATTCACTGTAAATATCTTCATAAATGAATCATTTATAGTAATTATACTATTTGCAATAAATATTTTAAAATATATGTTATCTACCATAATTTTTTTTTATACGTAGAAAACCATATTTTTTTGAAAAAAATAATATTAAGCTATTTCTCCCTATCCTTTAAAAAATGTATTTAAAAAATAATTAAAAAAAACTATTCAGCAATAGTTGCCGAACCGCGTGAGAGGTAAAGCCTGGAACCTTTTTCAATAGTCGTATTCGCACTTTTCCCCCTTTTCCTTTTCGTTAGTAATGCCTTTTTTTTTTTTTTTTCGTTAGTAATGCTCATAACACAAAATAAATACTTTAACTAAAATGAAAACGTTTATGTTTTTGTTTTTCTTAATGAAAGCAAACATTTGTGTTTAGCTACTTTGCGAATTGCGACAAGACAATGACATCACTTTTTTCTGTTGCTGGTGAAATTTTCGGCTCACTCACATGTTCCATACCTCAAAATAATATTTGCGTGTATTGTTGGTTTTCCTTGAGAAACACTTTACAAACAATAAGGCGCCGTTTGGTAAATGGACTGGGCCTACTCTTTAGACTTAGAGTTTAGATAAAAGTTTAGACACCTGTAATTTAAATCTAAATAAATAGCTCAAATTTTCCGAATCCCTATTTTAAGAGTTCAGCCCAGCCCCTCCACCTTTATTTTCTGAGAACTCAAATCTCTCTGCTACAGTAAAAGTTGATAAGACAATGACAATTTTTTCCCTTATGTTTGAGAAAAAATGCCATAATTTATTTATTTAATATCCGATTGGGATGATTCTTTTTTCATTGTATCTCTAATGAAGAGATGAATAAATCAATATCCATATTGCATTTTTTTAATATCATGAACGTCAATAATTTGTTAGATTTTTTAATAAATTAAAAACTTTTTTTTACTATATATCCAAACATAAGTTTCAATTTTATTTTCTATTCAGATTAATACTTTGAATGCACATTTAAACGTCAATTCGGATAGCAATTCAAATCACATAACTCAAATCAAAATAATCGAAATCAACACAAATCAAATCTATTTACCAAACGGACCATAGATTCCAACTGCTACAGTGTAAAGTTCTCACATGCTAAGGTAAAAAACAAAAATTTACTACAATGTAAAGCTCTCACATGTTATAATGTTTAATTTTCAACTTCAAGTTTTAACGTGTTTTTCAAATGAACTCTATAAATTTATAACAACAACATAAAACTCGTAAGGGCAAGTCCAGCTCATGAATATTATAATAAATTTTGTTACATATTGATATAGCAATAATTCCCATGCATATCCATTTTTCACCCAAAAAAAAAAAAAAAACCTTGCCTTTATCATCATTGAAGCCAAATGTATATCAAATCGCTTTTAAGATGTTGTTTGGTGAGAGGAAAGAGTAAACTAAAAGGAGTAACACAAATAAAGGATTTGTAATTGAATTTAAAGAATTATGCTTGTTTAGTAGAAAGGCTAGCCTATTGTAACGTACAAAAAGTCCTACATCGGCTAGGTAGAGGACCGAATAGCAGTACTTAAGTCCTGGACTGCCCACCTCTCAACAAGAGCTCTTTTAGGACGTGACAAGTAGTATCAGAGCGGGGTACTGCCTGCCTGGTATGTGAACTCTCAGGAGAATGTAACATACAAAAAGTCTCACATCGGCTAGGTAGAGGACCGAAGAGCAGTACTTAAGTCCTGGGCTGCCCACCTCTCAATAAGAGCTCTTTTGGGACGTGACAAGTGGTATCAGAGCGGGGTACTGCCTGCCTGGTGTGTGGACTCTCTACGGTCTAGTGAGACCCTCAGGGGAGCCGATCTGTGACGGTGGCATCACGCGATTGGGTGGAGGAGAATGTAACGTACAAAAAGTCCCACATCGGCTAGGTAGAGGACCGAAGAGCAGTACTTAAGTCCTGGGCTGCTCACTTCTCAACAAGAGCTCTTTTGGGACGTGACACTATGCTTCCTTCTTTTGAGTTGGGTTCCTAAATTATAAGATTCCTTAGCTTAAAGTTTGGCCGGTTCAACAATGAAATCCAAAATTTATTACTTAAAAATGTAGTTGGTTGGTTTCCTCTTCGCCTTTGTTTCAAAGGCGGGGGTGCCAACTTTGAGCGTTGTTTATCCAAGTTAGCAGTAATATGTTGTTTTCTGGACCTTCATGTCATCTTTGTCTTTAATCTTGGAAAAATTGCACAGTGAATTCCTCCTTGCAGTTTAGTCCAAACATGTTGTGATTTGAAATTGGGAAAATTCTGGAAAAGACATCTTGATTTTTGTTTCGCTCGTTTGGGTAAGCTTCTTTGATGTGTTCTCCTTTTGAATGGCCGTTTTTTGGATTCGCTCTTTTATTTCTGAAATCTGATTGGAAGCTTATTGGATGTCCATATCGTACCTTTATATCTCTTCTATCTGAAATTGTCTTCCTTTTCTCTCTCTTTTTAACCTCATTGAACTTAAAAATGCATATAATGCTATATTTGTTTCCATTAATTTAGACCTCATGCATGCAATCGTAGAAAAATTTCAATTTTCTGGGATTAGCCTCTTTGCTTGTGTTTGACAAGGTTTTAATTTTTTGGGTTGCTATATCAGTTGAGGGGCTCTCACTCTTGTGGTGTAGCTCTGGCTTTTTAGGTGCACCTTGTCTCAGTGGAGACGAATGTCGCCGCTCTTCCCTTCTAGTGGCTTTCTACCCTTGCAAGTCTTTTGGTTGCTTCAGGTGCTTTGATGTCTTGGACAAAAGCAGCACGTAAGGCTGGGTTCTCTTGGCCCTTTGATTTTAGTTTTGTTTTCTTTACGGTGCTTTGTTTGTGTCTGTTAGTTTTGTCAGGTTCTTGTTTCAGTCTTCGTTTTTCTGTAGTGATATAGACGGTCTCTTTATTTTTCAATCTGTATTTTTTTATTCTCCAACTCAAGAGAGTTTGGTTTTGTTTTTTTTTAGTATTATTGGTAATCTATGTGTTAAGCTATTGTAAGTAGCAGAGCCATATTAATCTAGTAAGAGTAGCCGCTTCTTGACTCAAGTAGCTCCTTTATGATATTAGCCTTTATGATATTAGCCTAGTATTAATCCTTTTGCACTTTTCTTTTTATTTTGTCCACATTGGAACTTCTTATTCACATTATTCATATTAAAACTTTTGAAAAAGTTTCAATTATGTTCCTGAATTTTATCTTATGAATTTTAAAGGCATTTGAAAATCTTGGTTTAAACTATTGTTTTAAAGCAAAAACACTGCAACAATTCAAAATTTAAAGAAAGAACACTATAATAACCTTTGTTTAAACCAAAAGTTTTGGTTGAAACCAAGACTCCTAAACGATATATTATATATCAATTTTAAAATATTAAATAAACAATAACTCAACTATGATATTATATGCACTCATAATTTTGTGAATCCTAAATTTCAAAAATTGAATTAAAATTAAAATAATAGTGACGTGTCCTCACTAAAATTAAAATGATAGTTAAAAATTTTGCTTTAATTTATTTTCTCACTAAAAAAATTCCTCGCTTTGCCGTTGAGTACTGTGACTCTCATTCGATTGGATTTCTCCATTGAGATTCTGATAAAAGAGGATAACATGGGCTCGTTATTGTTGTGTGGAAATACTCCCTTCATACGATGTATTGCAAGATTAGTCACACTGTAATGATTTCTTGTTTGATTGAAATCCTTTTACTGGGGAAAAAAAAGTAACAAATTTATTGTCGGTCAAGATACTTATTATGGTTATATTAAGAGGGTGTTTAAAAGGGTGGTAGAAACCGTTAATTAGAACTATTTTATTGTAGCATGTGAAAGCTTTACACTATAGTAATTTTTTTATTGTTATTGTAACACGTGAGAGCTTTATACTGTTTATAATTAAGTTTGTGGTGGAAACTATGATTCCTACCATTCATCTAAATAGCAAGGAAATCGCATTCTTTTTCAAAGAAAAATATTATTGGAATGTCAATCAAGAAGAAATTACCGCAATTTGTATCGTGCTGACCGTTTTGTTATACGGCAACCAAAACAAGAACAATAGAAAATATAGGAAAAATGTTTTTTTTTTTCCTTTTCTTTTTTTGGAATCATACGATGTACATTGCTTTTTATTTTCTGTTTTTGTTTAAGCCCACTGACCAAGCCACGTCTAGACTTACTACAATTT
Source organism: Artocarpus hirsutus (assembly GCA_946598075.1). Lineage (NCBI taxonomy): Eukaryota > Viridiplantae > Streptophyta > Magnoliopsida > Rosales > Moraceae > Artocarpus > Artocarpus hirsutus. Next base: position 11,931 of record CAMOHE010031060.1, read on the forward strand.
CCCCTTTCTTCATTGATATATGTAGTTTACTTCTTCACGGTACAGTTTGATTTGATTTTATGTTTCGTTTCAATTTGGTTGATTGAACTATCATTGGAAATGTTTGCTTAAAAAGCCCATATTTTATTCCAGAGTTTAAATCCTTTTATTGCTGTGATTTTTTTTATTTTTTATTTTTACATTGAATACGCATACCACGTGTCCCATCTGATCTTCTTTTCATCTTCAAATTTGTCAAAAAATTTTTTTGGAAAACTTGCATGAAACATGAGCAGTAAATATGAATAATATTCTTCTCAAAAAAATATGAATAATATTTTTATTGAATTTTTAGGGTGATTGACAAAATTCGAGCTGAACATGTTAATATTAAGCCGGAAGTGAAATTATCATTAAATTAAATAACCAAAGTTACGACTACATAATATTTAATGTAATATGATACTTTTTTTATAACATTTTGTGACGTTTTGGAAGTTAAAAATCAATAATGTTTAAGTTAATTCACTTTTGACCTTTAAATTATGTAACTTATCTCATTTTAGTTCTTTAATTTTAAAACTAGCAAATTACATCTCCGAATTATTTAATTTGTCCCATTTTGGTTATTTTGTTACCAATCTGTTAAATATTAACGGAATTAAGTCAATAATTTTGTTTTGGTCCGTAAACTGTGTAACTTGTCCCATTTTGACTCATAAATTTTAAATTATAACAAATCAGACCCTTAAACTATGAAACTTGTTCCATTTTAACCATTTCAGCACTAAATCTGGTAAATTTTGACGAATTAAGACATATGATCATTTTGACCATCTATATTTTCAACATATATTTTGAAGCTAAAATATTTAAACTATATTCATCCATTATATAAGTTTGTCTCTTTTTTTTTTCTTTTCTTTTTCATAATTTTGTTGATAAATTTTTTTACTATTTTATTTGCTCAATAAGTTTTATTAAATTTTCTCCATCATATGATTTAAAATGAATTAAATTGGAAGATATGAACAAATAAGGAAAAAATTGGATATATAGGTACCTAACAAAAATGACACGTACATTTATAATATAATCTACTTGTTATTTTTAGGACTAATAGGCCATTTGAAACTTCAGTTGTAGCTTATATGTTAAGTTTATGAATTGTAGCATGTGAGAGCTTTAAAATATAGCAATTTTTTGCTTTTTTACTTTTGCTGATGAGAGCTTTACACTGTTTATACTTGTAACCGATGGGTTGAAACTAGAGTTTCAGACACCTAATAAATTTTGCTGTTGAAAATTACATAAATAATATAATAATGAATACTTCGCTTAATTAGACTCAATAATCACAAAAAAAATTAAAATTTGTATTAATTTTAAGTCAACAAGAATGTATATTTGTTTATGAAATTTCCTATTTATAGATTGAGATGTGTGAAATTCGATTATAAAAAATTCAATCTTAACCAACGATTTATAATTAATCCATCAATTGCATATATATGTGACTTAATTCATCAATATTTAATGGATCTTGTAACTGAAGGGTCAAACTAAGACAAATTTCATAGTTTAAGAGTATAAATTTTTATAATTTAAAGTTTATGGGTTAAAATGGGACAAATTACATAATTTAGGAGGCAAAGGTGAAATTATTGGCTCAATTCCGTTAATATGTAACGGTTTTAGTAGCGAAATGATCAAAATGAGACAAACTGAATAGTTTAAAAGTGTGATTTGCGACGTTTTGAAAGTTTAGGAATCAAAATAAACAAGTTGTGTAGTTAAAGGATCAAAAGTTAAATTAACCCATAGTTTTTTTGCCAACTTAAGAGGATGGGTTTCATTAGTAGCCTAGTGGATAATAGTAATTCAGATCACACAAATATTAAATATTAATGTACATGCATCATGCACGTAACCTACTAAGTACGACAAACCTCTAATTAATTCAAACAGTTTGATTAGAAAAATCAAGAGTGGAATTCATTTTGTGGCTTTGGCCTTTCTTTTCATCATATATTAAATTAAATTAGAAATATGTACTTGCTAGGTAGTTGGTGATAGTGAGTTTGACAATAATGTTTGCGTCCTGGAAAAAGATGGCATAACACGACGTACTTATAAATACATGGATCTATGGGTGCAGCTTTAACGGTGTTTTTTAATATATATATATATATATAATAAACGAGTGGCAGAATTTATACTCTATCCATTTCCATATTGCAACAAAAAGTGTGGGTCTGAATGCAGCTGGCAATTACTGTATCCACGATTAATGTTTCAAGCAAATAAAAAAAAGGATAAAAATCCACAATTAATGTGTACATTTATAATCTATATCCACGATTAAAAATTTAAAAACAAGAATCTGCGGTATCATCCACATATAAATTTATAATGCAACAATGCTTGCTTATAATGAAGTCTAAACATCTACTTGATAAATGTACATATTTGCCCTTCTTATAGACTATTTAATACGCAGATTTTCATATACATCACTGGCTTCGTAAGTCCTAACCCATGATTAAAGCCAGTAATAAAGAGTGGAGACTTTTTAATAAATGCTAGCCTTTTGGAGTAGGCCTAGTAGTAGGATTTGGAGAGGAATTTGGCAGGCCTACTATTCAAGTCATGACAGTTTTAATGTGGTCCCTAATTACTGAAATATTCTTGGCTGCCAAACGCCAAGGAAAATCGTTCTTTACATCATGCTTACTCTTTTATTTATTTATTTATTTATTTTTCTCTAAGCACAGTAACTTTAACTATATTTAGTCAACTAGGCTATTTGTAATATTTACCAGTGCTACTCTCAGTAAAAAAATATATACTTTTCTATTGAAAAAATTCACTCGGAAAAAACTTTCACATACTTAGGGTAGGATACTAAAGAACTAATTTAGTGTCATGGTGGATGTCGATTGTCACAAGTAGCTACCGACAATATCTTGCCTTAGTATAATACTTTTAAAGATGTATTTGGTATTCAAATATTTCTATAAAGCAATTCAATGTATGAATTTGTGACGCTTCTTTTCTTTTTTTAATTCCTATAAAGGATTAAAGAAGAATTATAGGGGCTTGTAAATATGGTTTGCTTTTTTGTAGAATGATGACAGTGAAGACGCATGACGGCAAGTTTTGGATAAAAAGAGATCTGTGCTCTTTGGGCTGAATAACACTCGTAATGACTCGAGATGGACCATTTTGCCATCCTTCAAAAAACTCATTTTGGACCATTTTCCATTCCACCCCTTGTTTTGGCCTTTTTGTGTTGAGGGGGTCACATTTTTCTTTTCTTTATATTTTTAGGAAAATATGGAGAACAGGGTCGGGCCCTGCGAAAGAAAGCCACCAATTCCATCGTACATTTGCCAATTGCTTATTCGCCAACACATCAATGTCTCAAACACGGGAAGCCAATTATGGTTACGACAAAGAGTAGTTTGAAATTTTAATTGTCAAATGTAAATAAATAGAATAAAATTTTTATGTGCTATGGCTTAAAGTAAAATCCGTGTAATATACAACATTATATGATTTAAATTATTATAATTTGAACTTTTTTTTCAAACATTAAACATTTTAAGTATGTGTTTAAAGAATTGGTTCCAACTTATTGATTTGAAAATAAAAGAGAATTAAATTAAATTAAAAAAAAAAAAAAGGAAAGATGAGGTGGCCATTTTCTTTTTTACGGGAAAGCCAAAAGACATGTCTGAGTCTCACCGACAGCACATGGACACATGCTCTAACTACTAATTAAGGTCAAAACCACAATTACTCGGACATGTTCTCGTTGTGGCCAATAAATTTGTCAATAGGTTCTTTCTTTGAATCAGAAACGTTGCGTATTAAATGAAATTTTTATCGAAACAGGTGGTAACGTATAATGCATTCGTTTTGTCAAGTGTCAATAGTAAAGCTAAATTAGTGGCACGCTTCTAAGGATTGACTTTGCTCGAACGCTATAATAAACTTTTATATTTACTCAGAACTAATCATTAATCGCTGATTGTCCCTTTTTTCTCGCAAAAACGAAAAAAAAAAAAAAATATATATATATATATATATATATATATGAAAACCGTACTGTGTTTTAGCGTAAAAAGTTTTACATATTATTTCTGTGATTAAAATCCTCTTATTTTCTTGCTTTGAAAATACTAACAGTATGTTTGGTTCATAGATTTGAATAAAAAATTTGAATGAAGATTTAAATTTTTGTGACAAAAAAAACTGTAGCAAAATGATTCAAACCGTGATTCGAACCACGAACCAAACGCACCCAAGTTGTCGAAAATATTTATTAGAACAAATTTTGGTTAAAAATACTATAATATATAAAAGTTTTATACTATTACATAACATTTTCACATTATAATATATAAAAACTTTACAATATAGCAATTAAAAGTTTTCATTCTAACTCAGATCACCAAACACGAACTACAACTACATTGATGTTGACGAATATGTTGGTTTTCACGCCAATCACTTGCAATTGCTTGTTTGTAGTACCAAGGGCTCCAGAGTCGAATCCCAAATTGACCTTAACTATTAACTCTAGAATTGAGATTGGCCCCCAAAATGCAACCTCCAATTAACTCTAGAAACGTGGATGGTTCATAGTTGGATTGGAGCGGCTAAATATCATAAGAAATACACAAGTGATTTTGTCTTCCCTTTGTGGTACAAAAGATAAATGAGAGGGCCTTAGAATATGGTCGAAGCAACCTCTCTAAGTCCCCACATGTGACCACATGCAATGGCACTCCTCTGTTCACATACAAGTCTGTCTCTGTCTCTGTCTCAAACAAGTGCATTTTTTCCCCCAAGATCCAAAGCTGCTTTTTATATTTTCCTAAGGCTCTGGTGCTATTACAATTTTTTTTTCTTTTTATTTTTTTGGGTGTATAAATACGTTAAAGACTTGTTCTGCAGACTTATGGAATATGCTATTTTGCAACCAGTAACTACTAATTCCCGTCACCTATAGGCTATAATAGCTTCAAAGTTGGCCCATAACTTCATCAACGCTTACCCAAAATAAAAAAGGTAGTATTCTAAAACCATAAATCAGATGAAAATGAAGAATATTATCTCTCCCACGCTCCAACCTCACACGGTTTTCTAATTTTTAACCTGGGCTTTCTCTCTAAAGTCTACCTCTTACCGATCATTGACAGCTCCTTCTATGTTTTTATTGCTTATTTTGTCTACATAATTAGGTGTTTGGCAATTTTGGTTAGAACCATCGTTATGGTTACCAAATAGTATAAACCTCTCGTATGTTACAGTAAAAAGCAAAAAGTTGTTATAATTTAAAGCTCTCACATGTTAGAGTATTTTGAAACACAACCATAGTTCTAACCGTACTTCCCAAACACCCTTAATCGTGTTACTAATTTAAGCAGCAACCAGAAGTGCCATTCCCAAATATTACGGCTTGTTTGGTTGGCATCACTTCTTACATACAGCTTCTCACCTTCAAAAGCTTTAGCTGCTTCTACACGCTTCCACTTAATACGTGAAAAACATAGAATATTTACAAGTAGCAAAAATTGAGCTTATTAAAACAATTACTACATAATATTATAATATAAAACGAAAATATCATAACGATACTTTCTATATAAATTTGCAATTCTTAAACTTTAAATTACTATATGTCAATTCTTTGCTACTTAGTGTAGTTTTTACTAAAAGCTGTACCAAAGAAGCTTACCAGTGCTTGGATAGCCCACGAAAATACAGATAAAGAACCAGATTTCCATGGGCCTCTTACAGCGAGCCTGATTTTGATGAGGTTCATGTCTGGATTCCAATTGTTGACCTGCAGTGTTTACACCCCAAATTTTTGTTAAGGCACCCAAAATAATTAAAATATAAAAATATTTTTATCTTAATACTAAAATATTTATCCCTAGATATACCTCATATTTAAACCATTTTATTAAAAAGACTTTATTTCTTTTTCTTTGTGGCCAATTTCCATTTGAATGATTTTTCATTTAAATCACAGTTTGAATTATTGATTACCTGTCTTCTCAACCCATTATTCTTAGTATTGGAATTGACATTGTTTAATTTAAACTAAAATCAACCAAAAAAACTAAATGAATCACTTAGAGTTGGATCCAATTTTACCACCACTGATTTTTTTTGTACCTTTTTTTTTTTTTTTTGCTTAAAGTATTATTCATGCTCATTATCAAAGAAGGACCATCAAGATTCAGACTTCTATAGCTACCGTATTACATTCTTATTATTATTCCTTAAGAGAGAGAAAAGGAAAAAAAAAACTGAACCACCCCAATTCAAATTCAATTTGGGAGGACTAATCATTTATTGTTTTTTGTAACAAATTGGCCATATTTTCGATTGGAAACGTAGACCACGATATAAATCACAAGTACATAGGTTCCCTTGATTCTTTGATCGAAAGAAAAATTGTCTTTTTTTAATTCGAAAATCTTTATGCAATTAATTCTAAAACCTAAACAGGCGATAATAATGTATGCTATGAGGTGTGTACAAGGGTTCCCTTATGAAATTATATGAGATTTTGATAAAATAAAAATAACAAAATTTTAATCATTTTGGATGCCTTGATAAAAATTTAGGGTGTGTATATAATTTCCCAAAGTAGTATTAAGCCTAATTTACAATCCCAAATCCATCTGTTAGTTAAAATAATATTGTTAGGTATCCTAGGTCCCCTTTTAAATGTAAGTTTACCCTTTGACTTAATTAGACAAGGAAACATGAAATTAAAAAAAAAAAAAAAACTCACACAAACACAATTCCTAAAATAAATTTTTGGATTGACGGCGCAAAATTATCATTTTATGTCCCAGAAAAGAGGTTCATAGTGCCTCGAAGATTCTTTTTAGGTAACAAGATACTGGAATGAGATTTTCTAAACACAAAGATCCTAGCTTGATAAAGTGCTAAACTAAAGGATACAGCAATGATATTTTCCCTTTCATTTTTTGCTCGAAGCAAAGACAAGATTAGTTGACAAACTCGTTAGTCTGGAATGTGTTTTGACGGCAATATAAAAATTAATTAAGTTGGAGGAACTATCTAGTGGTTAAATTGACAAAAGGAATTGCAAACTGCAAAGTTGTGTGTAACATGTACATACAGTATTCACATGAACCTCAAAGACAAGACGGAGTTAATGATTAAGAATGGAAAGCAGGTTGTTGTGGAGAGGATCCGAAACATGATCAAGAAGGTTCTGAACAGGACCTTTACCAGTGAATGCTGCTTGGCTGTAAAAGCCCAACCAGGCAACCATGGCGAGCCGCCCATTTTTTATCTCCTTCACCTTCAGCTCCTCAAAGGCTACAGGGTCCTTTGAGAGGTTCAACGGATCAAACAGTGCTCCTCCAGGATAATTCATGTCTCCTGGCAGATATATTCCTAGAGGTTCCAATGCCTCAATCCCACAATATCTTGCATATTCTGGCCCAACCTATTCAACCCCCCCCCCCCACCCCAACAAAAAACAAAAAAAACAATATATCAACAAAATAATTCAAAGAGTGTGAAACTTGCCTTATCCAAAACCATCTACTTGTTAATACTTGTTAATCCAAACCCCTTTGCTTGTATCGGTATAATATTTCAGTGCATGAACAAGGAAAGTACAGCTGCTTTCTAGACGGGAGCTTCAAAAGTAATCAGTTACCATCAAGAGGGCTTGGCAAATCGCTATCACAATTACACCTTGGCTTCCAGCTAAGTGGAGTCCAGGGATGCCTAGGTAGTCCAATGTATCTCCCTGGACAAATTAAATAAGCAAAATAAGGAAAAAGAAAGAAAAGTCGGTCGCCTAGTTCAGGAATATACCAGAATTTCGGGGCATAGGGACATACATTAACAAAATCACCCTCCATTGAAGTAAATAAGAATCAAGTAGTTTCAGTATAAACACATCAAAGAAAAATAGCCCGCAACAGATCACCAGTAACTGTTTTCTTTACCAAACTGTTTGGTATTTGGCACAATGAAATACTCTGGTATTGTCATTTACCAATAAAAAAATAAAAAAAAACTCTGGAATTGTACTGTACAAATTAGTGGATGCTAGAGTAACCAAATATCCAGGAGGGGTAAAAAAAACTAAAGGATGATTTTTCAAAAGATACATATCAACTTTGAAGGAAATTCCTAGAAGATAGAAATAGAAACAAGAAACACTAACCTTGAGTTTTGAATAGCCAACCCGCCACCAAACAGGTTCCGCAAAATGAAAGGCACCTAAGAGGTCTAATATTTCTGGAATCACTACACCAAGAGCTGCCAACATGGCCCAACGAGCATGCAGTATTTCAAAGCTGCAGAGTAACAATGAACAATTCACAATTCAAACATATATGCGACATTACTTTGCTAATATCAACAGAAATTATATTGATAAAAAACCATACAATATTCTATCATAAAGAGAATAAGACATTCTCAATAACAAATGTTAAAAACAAAAACATAAAACAATTAACTGAGAACATCCTCCCAGCTTAATAAGATCAGTGAGAGAAAAGTCTTTGAAAGAAGTTATCAGAAAAGTTTAACCAAACACATAGTAACTTTTATAGAAGTGGGAAAGAGGAAGCCTGTAAATATGCAAATCATGCCCAAGAAAACATCTTACCAAACATTCAGAGTTTAACATTTCGTGCTAGATCAAAAGGAAAACTGCTAGAAAAAAAATTTTCCAAAAACATTCACATAAGAATATAACTTGGGCAGTGAAGTTCCATTGAAAAAATAAAACGACACATAAACACATGTATACACAAAGTGAAAGAAAGAATTTACGCACTTAAAATACTTTTGGAAAGCCACAGGATCCTTCCCAAGACCTGCAATGTCAAAACCGTAATC
>CAMOHE010031063.1:0-27521 GCA_946598075.1 Artocarpus hirsutus
TTAGATTAAAGCTTTTCTAAGCTTAGAAACTCTAAAATTTCAAAATGCAAGAAAATCTTGAAAAATAGAAAAACTTTGAGTTTTAAAATCTAACCTCGAATCAAAGCTTGAAAACGTTGTTTTTGTTGTTGAATCTTGTCCCTGAGCCTTCGATCTCCTAGCCCGAAGCTTGAAAACGAAATTTGTTTCAAAAATTTTGAGAGATTGAGAGAGAGAATGAGAGAACCCGAGAGAGGAAGAGAAGAGAGGAGAGAGGGAGTGCACGGGAGAAATGAGGAGAGAGAGAGGGAAAGTGAAATAAATAGAAGAAGAGAGAGAAAAGCAGTTGTATAAAACTGTGTGCAACCACACTCTGTTTTCAAATCAAATTGTTTTATTAAAACTTAAATTAACAATCAAAAACAATTTAGAATAATTAAAAATCACTAAAAGTGTAAATTAACACAAAGTTTCTTAATTTTCACAAAATAATCAAATTAAGTTTAAAAACACTCATCATGGCACACTAATTCACCATTTAACACTCTTAATACTATTTAATTAACTTCGGGGTGTTACACAAATCCACTCCAACAAATTTTTATAAAAATTATATTTCAAATACAAGTCTGCAAACCATTACAGGTTGGCCTACCAGTCACAAAGGATAGAAAGCTGGCTTTTTCCAATCTTCTGTTGGCCTGTTGATTCAAATAAACCAACCTACCAACTGTCCCCACTGGCTTGCCAGAAGCCTACGTCGGCCTGTTGGTTGAACAGTCCAAAAGCATGAATTTTATTATGCTTCTGGTGGCCTGTCGATCTCATAGACCAGCCTGTTGGCAGCCTACTGGTCAGATGACCGTTTGGACCCTTTTTAGGAAATTTCAAATTTTTGGCATGTCGGTCCCAAACTCCAGACTATCGGCCAGTTTATAACATCTAGTTTTCTAGCCATTAGAGCTCCATTTGCAATGGCTATTTGATCTAAAAATGCTATTTTAAGCCATGACTAAGTATTTGGAGGCTATGTATGCCCCTCCATTCATTATGTTAAAGAAAATAAACGTCAAGCATTATTTGCAAAGTTTTTCTACTTTGTTTTCATCATAACCCTTTATTTCTTTACACACTCTTAAGTTTACATAGTTTATATTTTTTTTCTTGAGGGTTACTCACACCCTCCAAAATATGCCTTTGATTGTATTCATCTTTTATTTGGAGAGTTTAACTTGTGAATGAATTAAATTGTCAATTATACGCTTTTTGAGTGATAAGTTTTCAAGCCTTAGAAATTGGGGTTTTTGGTTTGTCAATCTCCGTGGAAAATTAATGTTGTAAGACATCTTGGTGACCTCGGATAGAACAAATCATCAGTTTTGTACAAAGAGTGATCGTGCTAAAAAGACGATTGTTATAATGGAAGAGGTCGAGTCAAGTTTTGCTCAGTGATAGTGGATGTAGGCAAATTATTGAACCACTATAAATAGTGTTTGCATCATTTATCCCTCCATCCTTTCATTTTACAAGCACTTATATTTGTTTTTATTACTTTTATTCGTTATTCATTTCATTGAGCATTTAATATACTTAAATTAGAAAATTTCAATAATTGTGAAAAAGTTTTTAAAACCCAATTCACCCCTCTTGGATAGTTATTATTGGTCTAACAATTGGTATCAGAGCTCGAATTTATTTTTGAAAAAGAATTTACAATCTTGAGCATAGCTACTTAATCTTCACAAATAATGGAAGGTCATTCCACTAATAGGCCTCATTTCTTCAATGACGTTGATTACAATTATTGAAAAACTAAGATGACTATTTATATGTAATCTATTGATTATGATCTTTGGGATATTCTACAAAATGGTCCATTCAAACCTATGAAAGAATTGGACAAAGTTTTGGTTCCTAAAGCACCTAGAAAATATATTGATGAGGACAAAAGAAAATTGTCTTTGAATGTTAAAGTTACTAACTTATTATAATGTACATTAGATAGAAATGAATTTAATAGAGTCACTTCTTGCACATCCATACAATAGATATGGCACACATTAGAGGTTGTCCATGAAAGGACAAACCAAGTTAAAGAACCAAGATAAATTATCTCTTGCATGATTATGAGATGTTTAAAAAGGAGTGTGAAACTATTTATAAAATGCATACTAGATTGATGGATATTATTAATGATTTGAAATCTCTTAGTAGGACTTTTAAACATAGTAAACTAGTAAGGAAGATGTTCTGATCTTTACCACCTTCATGACATATCAAGAGAACAACGTTAGAAGAGACAAAGGACTTATCAACTCTACCTCTAGAAGAGCCTATCGATTCACTTATGACCCGTGAAATTGTTGGAAAAATAGTTTGAAGCAGAATTTTTAAAATTTTTATATCAGAGTATTTTTCAAAACACAAGTTTAACATACTATATGCATAAATTAACCAGATCTTACTAACCTTGTAAATGCTGAAAAGCTTCCTCAATTAGTAAAGAGAAGTAACGTTCTAGTAGAGCCTCAACCAACTGGCCTTCTTTGCTATTCTCTATCCACGATCGGAGTGAGTGTGGGCTCACATGTATAGCTCTTCCACCAAGTGACTCTCTTTACAACCAATTGAGAGAACCTAAAGCTAGTGTTCGTGATTTGTGAACAATAGCTCTTAGGGAGTTTCAGAATCTCGCTAGTAGAGTATCACTCTTAATCTCTCAATTAATCTAAATAATAATGAGACTCACTCCCTCTTTTATAGAGGTTGGGCCTAGGAGTCAGTCCTTATTAGATAATGCCTCAAATTCAAACCAGAATCAAATTCGGATCAATATCTAATGAAATCTGCATGAAAATGCGTGATCTTTTTATCGCGTGATAGGCAAGCTGATTTGTCTAACCGGCATGCCAAACTTGCCCCATTGACATGCCGAGCTTGCCCCATCACTAGGCCGAACCTAAAGATCGACATGCCAAACTGTCAATAAAAATCTCAACGAATCTTTTATTTTTCACTCGAGATTCTATAGGATAAAGTCTCAGTTTTAATTTAAATAACCCAATAGAAAAGTTATCTAATCAAAAGAACTTTATCTAGATAATCTCTAAGAAAATAAATCAATTCCTGGTAATTTTACAAGTTTATCTTGATTTAATTTATTCAAAATTAAATCAACTGATAAATAGACAAGAATTATCTGATACCAATATTTCAGCAAGTTTATTTTGAATTAATTTGTTACAAAATTAATTCAATCGATAAATAGACATGAATTATTTGATTCTTCTAAATTTCAACCAATCTAATAAATTGACATAAGTGACCAATTATTATAAAAGCACGCCGTATCATTACAGGATTTTGTGAGCTAGCAAAGGAGACCTGATGGATCTATATAGTTCAAGCTTCTGATAATTATTAAACCCAATATCCTAGATATACATTTCATAATTATAACCTCCAGAGCCACTAAAAGCTTGGAGCTGTACTCTCGAACTATATAGAATTACAAAGCCTATATAGCTAAGTCTCCATGATGTATCATAGTATATCGTTTCCTCATAGGATTATCTATAACTGGCTTAAGGACAAGTTCTGTCTTACCTTCTCGATTATTTTTATCTTACATTCCATTATCTCACCATCAGAAAACTTACCATCCAAAGACGATATACCATTCGATTACACTTATGTATCCAAATGGTTGAGCGCTCTAGTTTTTCAATTACAAGATAACGCATATAAAAGGATACCACTACTCCTAAAGAAGAGCTATCGATTCCTTATCTATGAATAACAGGTCTACGCTATCTGGAGTCATGCCTCCAATGTATCGATATGTGTACCACTATTAAAATATAGGTGTCACCCTTTGGTACATCAAAAGACACAAGTCATGACAACGGGCCCATTATTCATCTTAGGATTAAGAAACAATATAAATGATTGTCTAAAGTGAATCGATTTGCCAAGATAGAATTATTAATTCAAATCAATTCACTTTATATCCCAATCCAACACATCGTCACCTATGACAATGTGCCAATGTTTCTATTCATGGAGTCCACCTCTGATGGCCAAGACAAACCATCTTCCGATAGGGATATAGACAACATAACAATCTTTACATGAATAAAGCGCTCAACTTTATTCTCTTGATTACAGATCTTATGATTTAGACCATCACCTTAAGAATCATGTCTTCCGCATAATCTGTCCATCATATGTCCAATTCTTAAAGGTTTAGACCAACAGTCTTAGACTTTTGTTTACTTAACATACATTCAACAAATATGAACGTAAAAAGGACAAAATTTGGTATATAAATAATAAATAAATTCTTTATTAATAAAAATATCTCCAAAAACATATTATATTTTTAGTCCTTAGGGCATACACGTCTAACAATCTCCCACTTGCACTAAGTGAGTAAATATGACAAATCTCGCATCCCCATAGCTTCCACATGCCTCTTGAAGACTCTCCCAGTAAGTGTCTTCATGAATGAATCAGCTAAATTATCCTCTAACGCGATTTTGCACACCGTGACATGCTCACCCTCAACAAAGTCCTTTATCACACGATACTTTCGATCAATATGTTACTCTTCTTGTGAAATGTTGGTTCCTTAGCATTAGCTATCACAGCACTGTTATCACAGTACAGTGATACCACCTTATCCATACTAGGAACTACCTCAAGATCTCCAAGGAACTTGTGGAGCCACACTGCTTCTTTTGAAGCATCACTAGCTGCCACATACTCAGCCTCCATCGTTGAATCCAAAGTGCAATCTAGCTTCACACTTCTCCAACTGATGACACCGCTGCCCAGAGTAAACACAAACCCAGAAGTCAATCTCCTTAATCCAGATAGGATTGAAAATCTGAATCAGTATATCCTAGAGGAGTTAAGTCCTCACCCGAATATATAAGCATATATTCTCTAGTCCTTCTGAGGTACTTAAAAATATGCTTAACTGCAATCCAATGGTTCAGTCCCAAATCCGCCTGAAATCGACTTACAATCCCGACCACATAACAAATATCCGGTTGTGTGCAAAGCATGGCACACATGAGACTACCTACTGCCGAAGCATAAGGCACCTTCTTCATGTATTCTCTTTCTTCCTCAAACTTTGGAGAGTATTTCTTAGAAAGAGTAATTCCAGACCTAGATAGTTGCGTACCTTTCTAAGAATCCTGTATTGCAAACCTCCTAAGAATTTTATCTATGTTGCCGGCCTAGGACAAAGCTATCATTTTGTTCTTCCTATCTTGAAAAATCTGGATACCGAGAACAAAATTAGCCTCACCCAAGTCCTTCATGTCAAACTGCTTGGTCAACCATAATTTGACCAATGACAATGCCCCAATGTCATTGTCAATTAGCAGAATGTCATCTATATAGAGTAGTAGAAAAACCACATTCCCATCCTTAATGTGTTTGTAAACACATGGCTCATCCACATTTTGTGAGGACCCATAAGTCTTGATCACCTGATCAAATCTTATGTTCCAAGAACGGGAAGCTTACTTAAGTCTATAAATTGACTTTATTAGCTTACAAACCTTACCCTCCCCTTGACCTTGAACCCGTATGGTTGTTCCATATAAATAGACTCATCAAGATAGCCATTTAAAAAATCCATCTTAACATCCATCTGTCAAATCTCATAGTTGAGAGCGGCAGCTATGGACAAGAGAATCCAGATGGACTTAAGCATGGCCACAAACAAAAAGGTTTCCTCATAATCGATTCCTTCCTTTTGCGTGTAACCCTTAGCTACTAGTCTAGCCTTAAAGGTTTTGACCTTTCCATCTACTCCTCTTTTCCTCTTGTAGATCCACTTACACTCTATGGGTTTTACCCCTTCGGGAAGTTCTATAAGCTCCTAGACTTGATTAGTCTCCATAGACTTCATCTCTGTGTTCATGGCCTCTGTCTATAGTTTTGAATCAGCATCCTCCATAGCCTCTGCATAAGTGTAAGGATCCCTATCATGTTCATCCAGTTTAGCCAAAAAAGCCTCACCATTGAACATATATCTCTCGGGTTGATGCTCGATCCTCCCACTACGTCGAAGCCCCTTAGGTTGTTGTTCGGGTTCGTTTGGTTTTTTTACACTGATCAGAACGGTTTCATTCAAAACCTCCAGAGTGATTGGATCACTCCTTAACTCCTCAAGCACTACTTTGCTTCGAGGCTTAAAGTCGTCTATGTAACTCTCCTCAAGGAAAGTTGCATTAGTTGAAACCATAGCTTTATTTTCCTTTGGGTTATATAAATAATCCCCTTTAGTCCTTTTTGGATATCCTACAAACATGCAAACTTCCAAACGTGCTTCCAACTTATTTGCATCTTTAAACAGGACATGAGCCAGACATCTCCATATGTGAATAAGGTTTAAGGATGTCTTCTTGCCTGTTCATAACTCGTGAGGAGTTTTAAGGACTGATTTTGAAGGCACATTGTTCAAAAGATAACATGCGGTTTGTAATGTATATTCCCAAAAGGATAAAGGTAAAGATGAATAACTCATCATGGACCTTACCATGTCTAATTAAGTCCTATTCTTTCTCTTCGCCACGCCATTCTGCTGTAGAGTGCCCGGCACAATCAAATGGAATAAAATCTCATTCTTTAATAAGTGTCCCAAGAACTCATAGAAAGGTATTCCCCACCTCGATCGGATCAAAGTGCCTTTATGGGTTTACCTAATTGCTATTCCACTTCAGCCTGAAACTCCTTGAACTTATCAAAAGTTTCGCTTTTGTGCTGCATTAGGTATACATACTCATACCTTGAGTAATTGTCAATAAAAGTGATGAAGTACTCATACCCTCCTCGTGCCCGGATGTTCATCCGTCCGCAAACATCACTATGCATAAGTTCTAGAACTCGTTCGGCCCTATTTCCCTTAGACCTAAATGGTCTTTTGGTCATTTAACTCTCCAAACAAGATTCACATTGAGGTATAGCTTCTACCTTTAAGTGACTTAAAGGTCTACCCCTTACCAACCTTTGAATCCTATTTTGGTTAATATGACCAAGGCACAAATGCCAAAGATTAGTCTTATTAGAGTAAGAAATTTTAAGTCTTTTAGAGTTATTATCATTCATCTCAACATTAAGTAGTAAGTCCATTTTAGGTTTGATAAAATATAGATTATTTTACATCCGTCCAGAACTGATAAAAGAGTTGTTTTTATGAATCACCACTTTATTATTAAAAGAAACCAAATAGGAGTCTTTAAATAAATGAGCTAAAGAAATTAAATTCCTTTTAAATTTAAGAACATAAAAACAATCTCGCAAAATTAAATTCATATAATTATCAAAATAAAGATGGACGTCTCTCACTGCTTCCGCTAAGACCAAGGATCCATTGCCCATCCGAAGCGTGAAGTTTTCATGAAGCAAACTTCTCATTTCTTTGTGCCCCTGCAGAGAAACACAAACATGATTAGTTGCACTGGAATCTATGACACAAATCTCACTGGATTTCTTAACTAAAAAAGTTTCTAAATATAGAAGATCACGCCTACCTCCTTTAGAAAGGAAGTCCTTACAATGCTTCTTTATGTGTCTGACCTGCCCACAGAAGAAGTACTTTAGCTTCTTTGGATTCTTCTTCTTCTTCTTCTTGCTCTTGTTGTTAGCAAGAACAAAAGACTTCCCATTTTTGGCCCGTTGTTTCTTTCCATTCCCATAATTGGGATTGGAACCAGAAGCAGCTGCCAAATTGGCCTCTCCACCAGCAGGAGACTCCCTGATCAGCAGTTTGAACTCTTGTGACTGTTTCATTAATTCTATTAAGGTCATTTCCTACCTATTGCTCAAATTAAATGTAGCTCTAAACGGAATAAATTCCTTTGACAGAGTCTCAAAGACCATAGTCACTTGAGTTTCAGCATTGATGCCGACTTTATTGGTTTATGCCTCAGTGAGGTAACCCATGACCAACATCATGTGCTCCTTTATAGATGTCCCCGGTCTCTGCTTACAATTCAAGAGTTTTCAAAGTGCCCCTTGTCGCTTAGTTAAGGCCTGGCCTCCGAACATGTCTTCCAAATTATCCAAGATCTGTTTCGCAGTCTCATAATCTTCATGTTGAGCCTGTAGCACGTTATTCATACTAGCCATAACATAGCAACGGGCCTGATCATTTGCATCTTTCCAACAATCATATGCTTGGAATTGATCATTGGTGGAATCTCTCGTAGGCTCGGGAGGACAAGGGGTTGTCAGCATAAATTTTAGTTTCTCAAAGGAGAGGACGATATCCAAGTTCTGTTTCCAATCATTATAATTATCTCTGCTTAATTGGTTTTTGTCAAGTATTGAAGAAAAAGCATTCTTAGACATTTTTAATCTACAATAAAGAATCATATACCAAACATAAGCAAACATAGCATAATAATTTAGTAAGATAACACAATTATGTAAAAACATACAAATGTGTTTATGTGTGAAAACCTTGAAAATATCACAACCTTACAACGATAATTCTCAACTCAAAATTCAACAAGCTCCTAAGAAAGTCATGCCAAATTCAATCAGAAACATAGATCCCTTCCTGATTAATATATGCCATCCAGGACCCGTATGTTCTAACATATATTAATAATCGTTTCTTTGGCCATTAATTTTATTAACAGAGCTCCTAAGGGAGGTTAATAATAAAATGAACATGATTGCATAACCATCATTTCAATATTTTATCCATGATTTATAATCACTACCTAGGGCTGTGCAACTTTAAATCATCCTAAAATACCTTCTCCGCTAGGAGATCCAATCTGGTACATGATAGAAATCCCTTCCTAGGGGTCGAGACCACCATGTTCTTCCTATGGACCAATGATGGAGGCTTTTGGTCCTTTCTTCGAAAGCCTTCTCCCACTCAATCTTTTGAAAACAAGGTTTTATTTTAAAAATATGCATGAACAAATTTTAATGAAGCGGCACTCCCTATTCTATATGGCATGTGATCAATATACATGGCAAATCATATTATAATGCAAACAAGCAAAGCAATCAAGCAAAGCTACAAGCAAAATAATAATAAATAACCATAATATTATGGTTTCACCCTAGAGAATAGAAAACAAAGATTACAAGAGAATAATCGAAACATATTATCGATTCTTCATCTTGTATCTTCAAGCTCTATCCTTCTTCATGTAATGCCCATCTGTAAGTCTTCAATCCCGTATGAATCAAATACTTCAAATTTCTAGTCAAATCTAAATTTTTATGTTTCTCAAAATTGTATCAAAAATAAAATTAAAACTACATGAAATATTGCACATTTTCTAAAAAATTTCCAGCTCTCTGCCAACAAGCTGATTTGTATAATCTGCCTGTTGGTCATGACCCTCCGGCCTACCAATCTTTTCAAATCGGCCTGCCGGTCATGACGGCTTGACCTGTCGAACTAGAAAGTTTGGCCTACCGCTAGAGCCTTCTGATTTCTGTCCTGCTGTCGGGCTGTCGAACCTCACGTCTGGCCTATCGATCTACGACCATCGGCTTGCTGAACTGGGGATTCGGCATACAAACCGTGCAGAAATCACCCTTTCCAAAAAATACAATTTTTTATGCAATTCATCAATTTTATTTTCAACAATTCAAAAACATAAAATTTGAGACACATGAAATACTTAGGTGCGCCATCATCCATGTTCTAGATCATTCTTCTCTAAATGATTATTTAATTATAAAATTTAAAATTAAATAATAAATCCAAGACGGAGATGATAGTCCACCATCTAATTACATAAAAAACCTAGATACACAGTCTAACCTCTAAGGAACCATAACCGGTACAAATTAATTAATTAATAAATAATTAAATAATAATTTAATCAACCATAATTAATTAATAAGCATCACCATATAATCCATGACAACATATAAGATTACATAGAAACCTAGAGTGTCAACTCTTTATAAAATTAAATTCAAGCATAGAAGAGATCAAGATCACATCATCTACACATATAGTATGATTATAAACTCGTAAATTTACATAAAAACCATGGCTCTGATACCAATTGTTAGAAAAAATAGCATGCAGTAGAATTTTTAAAATTTTTATATCAGAGTATTTTTCAAAACACAAGTTTGACATACTATATGCATAAATTAACCAGATCTTACTAACCTTGTAAATGTTAAAAAGCTTCCTCAATCAGTGAAGAGAAGTAACATTATAGAAGGACCTCAACCAACTGGTCTTCTTTGCTATTCTCTATCCATGATCGGAGTGAGTGTGGGCTCACATGTATAGCTCTTCCACCAGGTGGCTCTCCTTCCAACCAATTGAGTGAACACAAAGCTGGTGTTCTTGATTTGTGAACAAGAGCTCTCAAGAAGTTTCAGAATCTCACTAGTAGAGCATTACTCTTAATCTCTCAATTGATCTAAATATTAATGAGACTCACTCCCTTTTTTATAGAGATTGGGTCCAAGAGTCAATTCTTATCAAATAATGCCTCAAAATTCGAATCAGAATCAAATTTGAATCAATATCTGATGAAATTCACATGAAAACGCATTATCTTTTTATCGCGTGATAGGCAAGGCGATCTGTCTAACTGGCATGCTGAATTTGCCCCATCGACAGGTCAAACCTAAATATCGACAAGCCAAACTATCAAAAAAAATCTCAGCGAATCTTTTATTTTTCACCCGAGATTCTATAGGATAAAGTCTTAGTTTTAATTCAAATAATACAATAAAAAAGTTATCTAATCAAAAGAACTTTATCTCGATAATCTCTAGAAAAATAAATCAATTCTTGATAATTCTACAAGTTTATCTTGATTTAATTTATTCAAAATTAAATCAACTAATAAACAGACAAGAATTATCCGATCTCAATAATTTAACAAATTTATCTTGAATTAATTTTGTAACAAAATTAATTCAACCGATAAATAGACATGAATTATCTAATTTTTCTAAATTTCAAACAATTAATAAATTAACATAAGTCACCAATTATTGGAAATACACGCCGTATCATTACAGGATTTTGTGAGCTAACAAAGGGACTTGATGGACCTATATAATTCAAGCTCCCAATAATTATGAAACCCAATATCCTAGATATACATTTCGTAATTATCAACTCCAACGCTACTCTACTAAAAACTTGGAGCTGCACTCTTGAACTATATAGAATTATGATGCCCGTATAGCTAAGTCTCTAAGACATATCATAGTCTATCGTATCCCCATAGGATTATCCATAATTGGCTTAAGGACAAGTTCTGTCTTACCTTCCCGATTATTTTTATCTTACATTCCATTATCTCACCATTGGAAAACTTACCATCCAAAGACGATATACCATTTGGTTACACCTATGTATCCAAATGGTTGAGCGCTCTAGTTTTTCAATTACAAGATAACGCATATAAGCGGATATCACTACTCCTAAAAAGGAGCTATGGATTCCATATCTATGAATAACAGGTCTACACTATCTAGAGTCATGCCTCCAACGTACCGGCATGTATACCACTATTAAAATGTGGGTGTCAACCTTGGTACATCAAAAGACAAGTCAAGACAATGGCCCCACTATTAATCTTAAGATTAAGATACAATACAAATGCTTATCTAAAGTGAATTGATTTGCCAAGACAGAATTATTAATCCAAATCAATCATCACCTATGACAATGTGCCAACATTTTTATTCGCAGAGTCCACCTCTAATGGCTAAGACAGACTATCTTCCAATAGGGATATAGATAATGTAACAATCTTTACATGAATAAAGCACCCAACTTTATTCCCTCGATTGTAGATCTTATGATTTAGACCATCACCTTAAGAATAATGTCTTCTGCATAATCTGTCCATCATATGCCTAATTCATAAAGGTTTAGACCGTCAGTCTCAGACTTTTGTTTGCTTAACATACATTCAACAAATATGAACAAAAAGAGGGCAAGATTTGGTGTGTAAATAATAAATAAATTCTTTATTGATAATAATGTCTCCAAAAACATATTACATTTTATTCCTTAGGGCATGCACGTCTAATAGAAATCATAAGGAGGTAAAATCGAGAAGAGGAAGACAAGAAGAGAAAAAGGATCACTTTGAAGGCTTCCATGGTTGATGATGAAGATCAAGAAGACAAATGCCTAAATCCAAAGGACTTTGAAGTAATGGCTATGCTTGTAAGGAAATATAAAAAGTTCTACCAGAAGTTCAACTGAAAAAAGGAAACTAGAAGAAAAGAAAACCAAGGTGAAAAATCAAAGAAAGGTGAGGTAATATGTTATGATTGTAAGAAATTTGGTCATATAAGACTGGATTGTCCTTTCAAAAAGGAAGTAAACAAGAAAAACATGAAGAAGAAAGAATTCAAGAAAGCTTCTCAAGCCACTTGGGATGCGCTTAAATCCAAAGACTTCGATGATGACGAGCCAAGAGAAGTTGTCAACATGTACTCTATGGCCTTAAACAACAACAAGGGAAGTTCCTCTACCTCTTCAAATGATGAAATTGATTTTATGGAATTATCTGAAGCATTTGATGAATTACATGATGATTATAAATAACTTGCTCTTAGAAATTCTACACTTAAAAAGAAAATTTCTATTATTTTAAAAGAATAAATTTTTGAAAAATGAAAAATATAAGAGTAATACTTTAATAGTTGAGAATGCATCTTTAAAAGAAAAGGTTGATAATTTGACAAAAAAAGGTTTTGAAATTCACCATCAGAAAGAAAAATTTTGATTTAGTTCCTGGTGAACAATGTAGTGCCTTTAACAAAGGTGGTTTAAGATATAAACCAAACATTGAACAAAAATATTTCAAAATTATTTTCTTAAAGCATCAACTAATTCTCAAAACTCAAAATACATATGTACCTGTTGCAATCAAGATGGGCATACCGCATCTTATTGCTATATCAAAAAAAGTATATATTTTAGAGTAAAATAAAGATGGATTCCCAAAGGCTCAAAGACTAACGAAAAAGGACCCATAGTAATGTGGGTACCAAAAATCAAAAACTAAATTATTTTTGTAAGTACCAAAAAAGGAGAAGGTTAAGTGGCTCCTAGATAGTGGTTGTTCAAAACATATGGTAGGAGACCTCTCATTTTTCTCAAACTTCATAAAGAAGAATAGAGGACATGTCACATTCAAAGACAATACAAAAGGAAAAATTCTCAGTGTAGGTGATGTCAGTAATGGTTCCTCTCCTCTTATTGAAAATGTCTTTCTTGTAGATAATTTGAAGCATAATTTACTTAGTATTAGTCAATTGTATGATAAGGGATATATGGTTACTTTTAAAAATTCTACATGTTTGATTGAAAATGTTTGCAATGGTGAGATTGTGTTCATTGATAACCAAAATGAAAATGTCTATACAATTGATGTTAAAAAATGCTCAAACAAAAATCAATGTCTTTCGGTTTCAAACAATAAAACATGGCTTTGGTATAGAAGACTTGGACATGCTAGCATATATTTACTTTCAAAAATTTATAGAAAAGAAATTGTTTGGGTTTGTCAAAACTCAAATTTAAAAGAGACAAAATATGTAAAACATGTCAATTTGGAAAGCAAGTCAAAACTACTTTCAAATCTATTTTTGAAATTCCTACCGCTAGAACTTTACAACTCTTACATATGAATTCATTTGGTCTTTCGAGGACTATAAGTCTAGGTGGTAAATATTATACTTTTGTCATTATTGATGAATTTTTAAGATTTACTTGGGTTATATTTTTGGTAAATAAAGATGATGCCTTAAAAAAATCTCATATTTTTGCAAAAGAGTATAAAAAGAACAAGGCTATATAATTACTTAAATAAGAAGTGATCATAGTGGCGAGTTCAATAGTGATGCCTTTTAATTATTTTACAATGAAGAAGGCTATGAACATAATTTTCAGCACTAAGAACTCCTCAACAAAATAATGTGGTTGAATAGAAAAATAGAGTTTTACAAGAAATAGCTAAGACTATGTTTAATGAAAATGGTCTATCAAAATATTTTTAGGCCGAAACTATTAATACTGTATGTTATGTTGTTAATAGAGTTCTTATTATATCAAAATTGAATAAAACTCCTTATGAACTTTAGAAGGATAGAAACCCAATATCGATTATTTTAAAGTCATTAGATGCAAATGCTTTATTTTAAACACCCAAAATAGCTTGGGAAATTTGATGCAAAATCTGATGTTGGTATATGTCCTAGTTATTCTACTTCTAGCAAAGCTTATAAAGTGTTTAATAAAAGAACTCTAGTTATAATCTATGCATGTTGTATTTGATGAAACTAACGTTTCCATCAAGAAAGTAGAAAATGATGATGATTTAGGTTTGAAACATCAAATAAAGAACTTACACATTAAAGACAAAAGAAAAGAGGCTCAAAAGGGCCCAAATTCCCCTCAAAAGATCATATCTCAATCAACTTAACATTCACAACAAGATCAACATCAAATAGAGTATTTAAAAAATCAGCCTACTTCATATCTCTTACCAAAAGATTGGAGGTATCATCTCTACCATCTTAAGACTGATATTATCACTATGATAGTCCAACAAATGGGGTGATAACTAGATCATTATTCAAAAATATTTGTAACATTTTAGCTTTTCTTTCACAAATTGAACCAAAATGTTTTAAAGATGCTGAAAATGATGAATTTTTGATTTTTACAATACAAGAAGAGCTAAATTAATTTGAAAGAAATGATGTTTGGGAATTTGTTCCTAGAATTAATTTTCAATTCGTTATTGATACTGAATGGGTGTTAAGAAATTAAAAGGATAAGCAAGGTGTAACTGTGTGAAATAAGGCTAGACTAGTAGCCCAAGCTTTCAATCAAGAAGAAGTTATTGATTATGAAGAAATTTTTGTACCGGTTGCTTATCTAGAGTCCATACGAATGTTACTTGCTTTTCCTTACTACAAAGAGTTTTCTTTTTATCAAATGGAAGTTAAAAGTATATTCTTAAATGGATACTTTTTAGAAGAATTTTATGTTGTACAACCACCTGGTTTTGAAAATCATAAATATCCGGACCATGCTTTTAAGTTGAAAAAGGCTTTACATGGTTTAAGACAAGCTCCTAGAGCTTGTATGATGGATTAAGTAAATTATTGTTAAAAATGGACTTTAAATGGGAAAGGCAGATACTAATCTTTTTATAAAATCAAAGGGTGATGATTTAAATATTGTTCAAATTTATGTTGATGGCATTATTTTTGGTGCTAGTAGTGTTTCTTTATGTGAAAAGTTTTCTAAGTATATGCATAATAAATTTGAGACGAGCATGATGAGAGAATTGAATTTCTTCCTTGGATTGCAAATCAAACAAGCCAATGATAGTATCATCATTAATTAAGCCAAATATGTAAGGGATCTACTCAAAAGATTTGAAATGGAAAATCTAAAGCTGATGGCAACTGCTATGAGCTCATCAATTAAATTGGATAAGGATGAAAATGATAAGGCGGTATATATTACAAAGTATCGGGATATGATCAGTTCCTTACTTTATTTAACTGCAAGTATACCTGATATGATGTTTAGTGTTGATCTTTGTGCTCGTTTTCAAGCAAATCCTTAAGAATCTCATCTTAGTGCAGTTAAGCATATTTTTTATATTTAAATGGCACTACGAATTTAGGTTTGTGCTATTCCAAATGCACACACTTAGATTTAATGAGCTATTATGATGCCCACTAAGCAGGTTGCACAATTAATAGGAAAAGCACAAGTGGAACATGTCATTTCATAGGATTCTCACTAGTCTCATGGTTTAGTAAGAAACAACATTTGGTTGCTCCATCAACCGCAGAAGCCGAATACATTTCAGCAATTAATTATTGTGCACAAATACTTTGGATGAAGTAAACTTTATTAGACCTAGGATTGCGTTATGACCTTGTGCCTATTATGTGTGATAATTTGAGTGCCATTAATTTGTCTAAAAATTTGGTTTTGCATTCACGCGCAAAGCATATAGAAATTAGACAGTATTTCTTGCAACCATGTACAAAAAGGGGAAATCACTTTTAGAGTTTATAAGCATTAAAAGAGTACCAAAACACAAATTCAAGCAATATTAACATAAGATTTAGCAAAAACATAAAGCATAGAAAGATAAGATGTAAAGAAAGTTTTCAATAGTGACTCAAAGAACCACCATCTAAGTTCATTTGGCAAAGAAGATTAAGAATCTCTTATTGCCTGGCCTCGAATCAATCTTGAGCTTGTTGGAGAGAGAGGATGTACTGTCCTATCTTTTGTTGATTGGCAAACATTTGTTGTTGGTGCTCATAGAGTTGACGAAGAGTGATCTCCAATCTTTCTTCTTGTCCCTCCTCCAAGTTTACTATTTCTTTATCTTCCTTTTCTTGTTTGTTTCTTAGTGCTTGTCCTCCAATGGAAACCTAGTCACCATGAATTTTCTCATACGGTTAGGCTTCCAAAAGCTAGATAAGGTTTGTATCTCATGACATCTTTTTAATCATTAAGAGACACTCTAAAATATTTAAAGACCTTGGTTAGGAGTATCCCATAAGATAACCCTAAGCCCTTAGTACCTCCAAAAACATCCATCATTTATTGCATCAAAAATATAGATAGGTTTATGGAGGTTCTAGTGAAAAAGGCAATACATAAGGTGGAGGTCAAGAAAAGAAACTTCATCTTTGTGGCCAACTCTAGGAAGAATGTTTATGGAGATAAGACTATGAAGGATTCGACTTCTAGATGGAAGGGTTGTAGGATTCATCCTAGCAGGTGTGCTACTATCATTGTTTTCATAAATTACTTTAGCCGTTTCATCTTTGCCAAATAACCAAGTGTCTTTCACTCCATAAAGATCATTCCCATCTAAAGGAATTTCTAGAATTTCTCCTAAAATAGTTAGAGTCAAATCAATTTCTTTTCCTTTGAGCATTACCGATAGTTCTAAGGAATCAAAGGACCAAACCATATCAGCATAAACTGCCTTAACTAGCCTAGGAAAGGTGTCTTTGGTCATAGTCATGATATTCTTCCACTGCAATCTATCAAACAATTCCTCCACTCCTAGTCAAGTCATTAAAAATAACGAGTTTTCCTTCATTGACTTTCCTATCCTATAAGAACTTCACATATTTATCATTGAAAAATTCATCAAAAATTACCTCTCGTGCTAGATTTTTATGAGCGATGGATTTTGTGCATTTGTTGGAGCGAGAACCCAAAGCCTTTCCATTTGGTGATGATGGGGAGCACGAATTTGAGAAAAAAAAGAAGAAAAAATTGAAACTTTTTGAGTGAGAGAGAGTAGGGTCTAGATGGAGAGAGATATGGATGAAATCTTTAGTAAAATGTGAGATTTTGTATAGGAAAGTTGTGGAAAACAAGATAGAATCATAAAAATTTAGTGGAAAACACAAGTATTGGATGATTTGAGCCTTGGTAATGATTTTTGAAATGTTTAGAGAGAGAAGAAGGCGTGGAGAGAAAGAAGGGCTTGAAAAATAAGGGTTTGAGTCTTGTTGGTATATTTAAACCTCAATAGATGGTAGGTCGGATTCAAGTAGCTAATAGGCCAGCTTCTTCAGGCAGGCAGGCCAATTGTGCTGAACCGAACCATTTTAGAAATTTTTTTAAAAATTCATATAAAAATAATTTTAAAGGCACAAAAATAGAAAAAAAATCAATCAATAAACATTTCAAACAATAATAGTAATTATTAACTATTTTAATCAATAATAAGTACATTGACATTATCAAATTACTTAAACATGGTTAAACAATAAAAATTTATTAAAAATTAGTTTTGATGATAACAAATCAATTTTTGGTATGTGTAAATTGACTAATCATTTTTTTGAGCTTTGCTAAGTTTAAATGTATGACTAAATCATTTAGAACAAAATCAAATCTCAAAAATGATCAAGACATGGTGCACTTGAAGAATAAATAATAAGCCTTAAAGAACAAAATCTTAAATTTTAGTTTTAAATTCTCAAATTTAAGTTAGAAATTTTCTCTAAACAAATTAGTCTATGCAAGTTTAAATCACACACACACGCATTCTTAATGTTTCAAACATAAGTATTTTTTAAACTTAAAAACATGTGGCTTAAATGTTTACTTTTAAGAATATTTGTAATTAAAAAACAGACTCAAAATCACACTTAAAATGCACACAAATCCACTCTAACAAAATTGCAATTTAGAAATAAGTCTTAGGAGGTCCTATTCAACAGGACTGGCATGCTGACCATTACAGATTGGCCTGCCGGTCATAAGGGATAAAAAATTAAATTTTTCCAGCCTTATGTCAGCCTATTGATTCAAGTGAACTAGCCTGCCAGTTGTCCTCATCAGCTTGTCGGAAGCCCTGCTTCAGTCTGCTGGTTGAACAGTCTAGAAGCATGAATTTTATCATGCATCTGGTGGCCTGTTGGTCTCATAGACCAACCTGTTGATGGCAATGACCGGCTTACTGCTCACCCTTTGGTGGCCTATCAGTTAGATGACCATTTGTAGCTTTTTTAGGAAATTTCAAATTTTTGGTCTATCGGTCCGAAACTCCGGCCTATCAGTAAGTCTGTAACGGCTAGTTTTCTGACTATTAGAGCTTCATTTGCAATAGCTATTTTGTTCCAAAAATGATATCTTAAGCCATAACTTAGTACTTGGAGGCTATATATACCTTTCCATTTATTGTGTTAAAGATAAGAAACATCAAGCACTAATTACAAAGCTTTTCTATATTGTTTTCATCATAAGCATTCATTTGTTTACACATTCTTGAGCTTACATTGTCTTTTTCTTTTTTCTTGAGAGCTGTTCATACCCTCCAAAATAAGCCTTTAATTGTATTCATCCTCTTTTTGGAGAGTTTAACTTATGAGTGAGCCAAATTGTCAATCATACCCTTTTTGAGTGATAAGTTTCCAAGCCTTAGAAATTGGGGTTTTTGGTTTGTCAATCTTTGTAGAAAATTGATGTTGTAAGAGGTCGTGGTGAGCCTTCGGTAGGACAAATCACCAGTCATTATAGTGGAAAAAGTCAAGTCAAGATTTACTTGACGATAGTGGATGTAGGCAAATTGCTGAACCACCATAAATAGTGTTTGCATCCTCAATCCCTTAATCTATTCATTTTACAAGTAATTATATTTGTTTATGTTACTTGTGTTTGCTATTCATTTTATTAGGTGTTTAATTTGCTTAAATTAGAAAATTCTAATAATTGTGAAAGAGTTTTTAAAACCCAATTCATCCCCCTTTTGGGTAGTCATTCTTAGGCTAACATGAGAGAGGGGGTATTTATGAGAAAATTTACAGCACTATTCACTAATACTATTTACCTATGGCATTATTGCTTACATCATCAATTGTTACTATTTACCTAGGACTCTTATTTTTACTTATTAGTGGACAACCATATACTTCTTGGATAAGTTTATAACACACTCGTCCTTGGGTGTCCACCAATTATGATACCTCATAAAAAACCTTGGCTAGAATAAATCTAGTGGGATAAAAATTATAGTGAAGGAAAAAAGAGTACGTTATTCTTGTATTGGTGCTCCATGTTTCTTTGGTTAAAACCTTACTATGAAAACCCTGTAAGACAAAACCATAGCAATGGAAAAAGTGTACAACAATTGTAAAGTCCCCCTGAAGTTGATATTAGTCGTTCTTTACAAATCTTTCAAATGACGCATCCCAATATTATATACATGTCATCTGAAAGTTAATTTAGGAACTGCCTTCATGAAGAGATTTGCAACGTTGTCACTTGAATGAATGTATCGAACATTAATATTTTTATTCTTTTTAAGCACTTGGGTAAATAAAAAGAATTTTGGGGGTATGTGCTTTATTTTGTCACTCTTGATGTTTTATTCTTTTATCTGAGTGACACATACATTATTGTCTTTAAACAATATCGTTGGATCCTTGTTGAGTAGTAATCCACATGTTTCTTAGATATGTTGAGTCATGGACCTTAACCACACACATTCTTGATTCATTTCATGGAGTGCAATAACTACAGCATGATTCGATGAAGTAGAAACCAAAGTTTGCTTTTGTGAACGCCAATAAATCGCAGTTTCTCTATGTGCAAACACATATCCAATTTGAGATCTAGCTTTATATGGATTTGATAGATAACCTGCATCTACATAACTAATTAGTCCTTGTTTTGATCTTGTGGGATAAAACAAACCCAATTCAATTATTCCCTGAAGATAACGAAATACGTGCTTAATTCTATTTCAATGTCACTACATAGGAGTTGAGCTAAACCTTGCTAATAAGTTTACAACAAAAGCAATATCTAGCCTTGTACAATTAGCAAGATACATACGAGCTCTAATTATACTTAGGTATTGTTTCAATAGAGTTTGATTGATACAAAAGTATTCCATTTTGTAAATGCTCGATTTGTAAACAAAGATAATACTTAGTTTTTCCATGGTCTTTCATTTCAAATTCCTCCTTTGAGTATGTCATTGGCTCAAGAATTTCTTTATGAGTCCCAATGATGTTTAAATCATCAACATAGACAGCGATAATCATATATCTAGATATTGTTTTCTTAATAAAAACACATGGGCATATAAGATTATTTTCATATCCTTTCTTTAACAAATATTCATTTAAACAATTATATCACATGCGTTTGCATTGCTTCAGCCCATACAATGATCTCTGTAACTTGATCGAATACATTCCTTAGGTTTTGAACTTGATGCTTCAGGCATCTTAAATTTGGAATTTTCATATAAATATCACTATCAAGAGATCCGTATGAATAAGCTGTAACAACATCTGTAAGACGTATTTCTAAATTTTCAAAAACTACTAGGCTGAATAAATATCTAAACGTAATTGCATCCATTATTGGAGAATACAATTTCCAATAATCGATTCCTGGTCTTTGTGAAAACCTTTGTATAATAAGTTAAGCATTGTACCTCACAATCTCATTTTTCTCATTGTATTTCTATACAAATATCTATTTATGTCCTACAGGTCTCATAACTTCAGGTGTGAGAATAATAGGTACAAAAACTTTATGTTTATTAAGTGAACTTAATTCAACCTGCATAGCATCTTTCCATTTAGTTGAATCGTGTCTATTTTTGCACTTAGCATCAGATATTCGATAAAGATCCTCACTTTCAATGGCACAAGCCATTGAGTGGGAGAATATTTCATCAATATCTTATATTTTATTCTGATTCCATAATCCTTCTATATTGACATAATCAATATAGATCTCATGATTTTCTAATCTTTTGAGTTTTGGGCAACATCAAGAGTCTTTTGATTTATCTCATTTTATGTTTCTTCTAAAGCACGTTCCTCCATATTATGGTCAACATACCTTCTAGCTCCTTTTCTCTTTTGAGTATTATTATCTTTGGAACTAATTGATCTACCACGCTTCAGGCGTGCTATAGACTCATGAGTGACTATATTTTCTATTTATCCATTTAGGACTTCGACTCAAGTTGGAGCATCAGCAGCTGATACATGTGATTTAGCCACTCTTTTCGTATCTATGAATGCATCTGGTATTTAATTTGCTATATTTTGTTAGTGCACAATCTTTTGCACTTTTAGCTCACATTATTTTATGTAAGGATTAAGATGCAATAGAGATGGTTCATACCCTGTAATCTCCTTTTCCAGCTATTGTTCTTATCTCCCCCTAATGTAGGGAAAACTGTCTCATTAAAATGACAATCGACAAAATGTGCCATAAAAACATCTCCAGTTTAAGGCTCAAGATATCTGATGATAGAAAGGGATTCGTGTCCAACATAAATTCCCAATCTTCTATGGGAACCCATTTTCGTGCATTGTGGTGGAGCAATTGGCACATATACTATACAACTAATAATTCGTAGATGGGAAATATTAGTTCTTGACCAAATGCTAGTTGTAATGAGAGCATTTATGATAAGCATTTGGTTTGACGTAAATTAATGTTGCAGTATATAAAATTGCATGAACCCATATAGAAATTGGTCGTTTTGTTCTCATTATTAATGGCCTAGCAATAAGTTGGAGGTGCTTAATCAATGATTCAACCTAACCATTTTGTGTATATACATGAGCAATAGGATGCTCAACAATTAGCCTAACTGACATAGAATAATCATTGAAAACTTGGGATGTAAATTGAACAATGTTATCAAGTCTAACTTTCTTGATTGTATAATCAGCAAAGTGTACTCATAACCTATTTATTTGAACTAAAAATCTCGTAAATACCACATTACAAGTTGATAATAAATAAACATGTAATCATCTACTAAAGGCATCTATCAATGTCATAAAATATCTAAATAGTCTACCCAGTGGGTGAATAGAGCCATATATGTCACCTTAAATATGTTCAAAAAACATATGTGATTTACTATTAATTTTAACTGTGATGGCTTTAAAATTATATTTCCAAGAGAACAAGTTGCAATGCATTTTAACTTCTTTGAAGAAACTTTTGGCCCTTAATAGATGTCAATGTGAGTTTTCAATAATTCTTTACATCATTGTTGAACCAGAATGACCTAAACAATCTTGCCACAATGTGAACATCTAAGGATCTTCTTTAACTACTATATGTGATTTAATCACATTTAAACATACGTAATACAATCTCAAGAAAAGTTATGGTAGTTTTTCTAATATGTACTTCTTCCCAGAAATCTCAATAGTAATGTACATATACTTCTTATCTTGTTTAGTTCCAGTCTGAGTTTCATATCAATAAAGATATATGTCATTAAGTCTCAACAAATTCAATTTGGATTTTAGAGAAAAGAAAGCATCATTTATAAAAAAACTTTGTTCCATTTGGCAATATAAAGCTAGTTTTACTCATTCCTTTAATTAAGTCTACAAGACCTTGTATTATATTTACAATTGCCTTTGTTAATTTTAGATCTGGAAAGTACTTTTACTTTTAAGAGTAGTGTATATTGTACCACTATTTGGTATACAAATATCCCCGGCAGTAGCTTTAAAATTTGCTCCTTCATTAGCATAATCCATATCAAGCTTCATACAAAAATAAACAATTTAATAAGAATAAAGTTTCAATCATAATATTTTACATAAGACATTACATAATATGACAAAAACAAAACATATGTTATAAAAGCATTATTTAGTACAATAAACATAGTAGTGATATCTAGTTAGCACAAATATCTCCTTCGACGAAATCACTAGTAAAATTGGAAGCGCCAAGATGAGTTGAATCATCTGTTGATCAAGATGGACGATAAAATTCACTTCCTTCTCTTTCATTTTCAGAGATACCTTATAAATTTTGCAAAGATGCTCTAGCATTCAGCAGACTCAAGCCTAGTGCCCTTTGGTACCAAATCTATGGCAAGAATCTTTAAGATTCTAGGAAGAATTTTGCAAACATTTTCTTCCTTTATCATGCTTTTTTTAGATCGTGTGATTTGAGAAGGATTGTAAAAACCACCTTGACTACATCACCAACCACGGTCATGACTACAACCATGACCACTACCACTACCGTGACTATGTCCTCATCTAGAATTTTCAACACTCGCAGTATTTGCTTCTAGAAATGCTGCTAAATTAGCAAGACAAGACTGGTGATTTTTAATCAAAAGTTATTCTTTTCTACCGCTAAAAGGGATGAAATAAGGTTAGAATATTCCTTAAAACCTCGCAACCTATGTTGTTGTTGTAAGGTTATGTGGGATGTATGAAATAAGGAGTAAGTCATTTCCAGCATTTCTTTATCAGTAATTTTCACGTCACGAAATTTCAATTGTGACACTATTCTGAACATGGCAAAATTATGATCATTGATTTTCTTAAAATCTTGAAAACACATAGCATTCTATTCATCATAGGAAATAGGAAGTATTACTTCCTTGTAGCAATCAAATCTTTCTTTAAGACCTTTTCATAATACACTTGGATATTTCATAGTGAGATATTCACATTTTTAACCTTCTTCAGGGTGCCTACAAAGGAAAATCATTGCTTTTGTCTTATCTTGTGATGATGTGATGTTGTCTTCTTTGATTGTCTCTGAGAGACCATTGACTCAAGATGTATTTTTACATCAAGAATCTAAGGTACATAATTCTTTCCTATGATATCCAATGCAATATACTCAAGTTTCGTAAGGTTTTACATGGTGATAATTATAAGAAATGTAAAAGCAATTAGAATCATGATTCTATTTATTTAAAACATAAATAATACAAGCATTACATGTTGTTAAAGTAAATAGCTATCATTAAAAGAGGACTAATTATAAACATTATCGCTACACTAAAAAAATGAAATTTATCTGGAGGTAAATCATAAACAAGAAGAATAATGGTTTAGACAATAACAACATTAATAAGAAATAGCCGTTATATAGCCATTTATTACCATTGGAATAATGCTATAGCCATTGAAATAGTATAAAGATTGTATTGCCTTTGATTGGTACTTTAAGAAAAATGTAAAACTATATATAACAATAGCAACATATAAATGAATAGATAAACAATAGTCAACTGTAATAAATTTAAGATAAACAACAAGGAATTAAAAAATATATATGTAGGAATTATAATATATATGTATGTTAGAACAACAATAAACTATCAATAAATAGGAGGCTTGGCCTTCCATATTGAATATAAGTAGAAGCAATTAATATGTAAGAGACTTAGCCTTCCATATTAAACATAAATAGAAGCAATTCATAAATAGGAGACTTAGCCTTCCATAAATTAAAGCAATTAAGAAATAAGAAGCTTAGCCATACATATTAAACAGAAGTATCAACAATTAATAAGTATAAAGCCTAGCTATCCACAT
Source organism: Artocarpus hirsutus (assembly GCA_946598075.1). Classification (NCBI taxonomy): domain Eukaryota; kingdom Viridiplantae; phylum Streptophyta; class Magnoliopsida; order Rosales; family Moraceae; genus Artocarpus; species Artocarpus hirsutus. The sequence goes on from CAMOHE010031063.1 coordinate 24,868, forward strand.
TGAAGAGAATTAATTTAGTTAAATGATATACCTTTATTTTTACATACTAGATGTGGAAAGTTGCATAGAAACTAGAGCGTTCGTGCTGATAACATATTATGAAAACTAAGGAAAATAATACTCAAATTATGAAATTAAGAGAATTTCTATATAGAAATCTTTAGAAAGAGAAAGTAGAGGGAGAAGCTCTTGTATTATTATGTAGGAGAAAATGTATAATGAATGAGTGAGAGATGGAGTATTTATAGGAAAATTTACAACACTATTCACTGGTACTTATTGCCTATGATGTCATTGGTTACATCATCAATTGTTATTATTTACTTAGAATTTTTATTTTTACTTGTTGGTGAACAACCATGTACTTGGATAAGTTTATAACGAAAACCATTTTTTCTTCTTCTTATTTTTTCCTTTACCCTTTTTCTCCTCAAAAGTCGAAACACAATACAAAATTTTTTTCCCTTTCTTTTCTAGAGTTTTAACTTATTTGCTAAAAGGTATCTCCTATTAAAGTATGATTTCAATGATTACTATTATATTAGTCGTTTGATATAGATGTGATGGTTGTAACAGAGTGGATAGTTGATAAAAAACTTATTCTGATAATTAATGAGCATTGAATTTAGAAATTTTCTTAAATATAATTTTAGTGGGTTACTTATTTGTAACTTGCTAACACGACTTTTATCTTAAAAATATATATATATATAAATTAGAAATTTATTCAATGATTCTTTATGATTTGGTGAAATATATGAAATAAATTGAGAGTTACCCAATATATGAAGGAAAAGATTTGGTGAAATATATGAGATTAAGAAAGAATACTACCCACGAATAAAAGATGAAAATAATTCTTTCTATTATTACCGATCTATCAATAAATCAAAGGAAAATAATATTCCATCGTTCATACGCTCGTTTTCATCTAGAGAATCTTTTTTTTCGAAGCATGTTCATCTTGAGAATCAACGCTTAACAAATTATTGCAAAACTATAAGGTAAATTAGGCAGCATACCAGTTCTTTATTGTGACTAAATTGTGTTTCACTACTTATTTTTTCTTTCTTTTAATTTATACTTCTCCTAACCAAAAGGGCCAAAATTCCCTTAGATGTCTAACCTTTGGCGAAATAGTGATCAATTATGTCTTCATGGGTTTTAGAAGTGGTATATATATTTCAAACTTTCTCGTAAAAGTTATAAGATAAAAAAACAATATCCTAAAAAATGGTATTGCTCAAATTGACCCATAACTATCATGGTTTGAAGAACTGAATAAATCCAACAAATCTTGGAAATGGAAAGGAGATATCTCCTTAAACCATCTTATGCTATTCCTTTGAATTCTTCAATTTGATAATCATTGTTTTAGGTTTTCTTCAATTCTATCTGTAGAACTTTTGTTTCTTTCATTTCGTACTCTTTAGAATCATGTTATAAGAAATTCAAGGGAGGAAATAAAGGCCTAACAAGTAACGTGATTTGAAGATTTCGGATTGAACGATTTCGGATTCCTATATTAATTATTTAAAAAATTAAGAGAACAACTTTTTTTTTTTTAATTAATGGTTAACGCTCGCAAGTTGTTTAACCAGCAATAACAGGTCAGGTACGCCTTAGGCTTACAGGAAGTTCTTTTACCTGCGGATTCTGTTCCACTCCAAGGCGTTTATTAATGACACAATTGTTGATTATAAAAAAAGACTTTAAAATTGAAGAAGTTGTAACGGAAACAACTGAACAAACTAGATATAGAAAGGGCGGCAAAAAAAACTTGGACTAATAAAAGTTATGATGAGAAGGACTTATCAACTAATGGAATTGTAAAACGTGGAATATAATTTCATCACACAGATTTATATAAAAGGCAGTGGGAATAGTTAAAGGATAGAATATGTACCATATTAAAGCCGTAATTCCAAATCCATTGAGGCAAATGCGCAGGCCAAGAAGTCCACCAGCAAATGACATAGGTAAGAACAGGCATGGTTAGAAATATTTATTAATCGAACAAACTTAAACAATGTCTACAAAAAGTTTCTTATTTAGCAAAGCAAAACAAAGTAAGAGTGACATTAAAAGTTCTACATTGGATTTAGGAATATAAAATTCTTAAGAGGCCGTTTGGTATGCAGTAATCAGTAGGAATCATATTCTTAGGAAAATGATGGTAGAGAATATGATTCTCAATATCCAAGATTATCATGTTTGGTTATACATAGGAATCTTCTATTAGATTTCTAAGAATAATACATTACTGTGTTTAGTTGTATATAGGAATCTTGTATAATTGACAAAATAATTTATAGTATTAACATTAAATGTATTAATATAATATATTAGTACTAATATTAAATAATAATAATATAAATATAAATAATAAAATAATATTATATATAATTTAACATTAATATTACTTTGAATATTTAATATTATTAATATCATTATTATTAAATAATTATTATTTTATATCAATATAATATTTTCTTTGTATTATATAAAAATATTAATTTATAATAATCATTGAATTATTATTTAACAATATATTAATATTAAAATGCTGTATATAATATATAATATATTGATATGAATATAAATAATAACAAAAATATAATTCTTAATAATATATTAGTATTTATATTAATATT
>CAMOHE010031064.1:0-20308 GCA_946598075.1 Artocarpus hirsutus
TAAAACTGAGGCTTTATCCTATAGAATCTCAGGTGAAAATAAAAGATTGCTAAAATTTTTTTTTGGCAGTTCGTCATGCCGATCCTTAAGTTTGGCCTACCAATGGGGCAAGTTCGGCCTGCCGGTTAGGCAGATCGGCCTGCCTATGCGCGAATAAAAAATCATACGTTTTCAAGCGGATTTCATCAGATATTGATCCGAATTTGATTTTGATTCAAATTTTTGAGACCTTATCTAATAAGGACTGAGCCTAAACCTAACCTCTATGAATAAGGAGTGAGTTTCATAAGTTATTTAGATCAATTGAGAGATTAAGAGTGAAACTCTACTGATGAGATTCTAAAACTCCCTGAGAGCTCTTGTTCACAAAATCATGAACACTAGCTTTGGGTTCTCTCAATTGGTTGGAAGGAGAGTCACCTTGAGGAAGAGCTGTACGTGTTAATCCACACTCACTCCGATCGTGGATTGAGAATAGCAAAGAAGACCAGTTGGTTGAGGCTCTTCTGGAACGTTACTTCTCTTCACAGATTACGAGAGTTCTTTGGCATTCAAAGGTTAGTAAGATCCGGTTAATTTATGCATATAGCAAGTCAAACTTGTGTTTTTGGAAATTACTTTGATATAAAATTTTAAAAATTCTACTGCGTACTATTTTTCCAACATATTTGAGCTCGAGGAGGCCAAGACTCGAATATAGAAAATTTTAAAATTTCCAGTTCGGCAGGCCAGATTCATGAGCCTAGCAAGCCGGACTTATACTTTCGGTATGTCGAACTTGATAATTATTCAACAGGCCAGTTCTGATTTGTTAGTAGGCAAAACTGCATAGTTTGGCAGGCCAAACGGACCTTGTAAAAATTTGTCATTTTTCACCCGTTTTTACTATTTTGAACTCCGATAGAGATTTTAATCTTGTAGTGTGATTTTATGGACTTAAATGGCACACTAGGACACCATGAGATAGCTTAGCAACATAGGGTATCTTAAGCTAGATATTGATAAACTTAGTTTGCATCTAAGGTTGTTTGTGGTTCTATGAAGCTAACGCATAGCAGATTGAGACTATAGTGTAGGACATCAACACGAATATTAAGGTAGGACTTCTACCTTTTTTCTTGGTAGCCAAGTTTAAAAATGATTTTTGGCCTCAAAAGGATTTCTATCAAAATGCTTTCAATGATTGATTCAAAAAGGATTTTTATTGGTTATTTTCATAAACAGTAGAATGAGGTAATTTTCATAATGAACTACATAATGAATGTAAATAACTATACTTAGCAAAATGAGATTTTAATAATTATTGAAAGGTATAGATAGGCATGATGCCATACTCAGAGATCGGGTCATGTAGAGTACGACCTTGGGAGCAGGTCACAAAACCTAGCTGGGCTACTTTAGTGGTGATAATTATGGTTTGTCTAAGTAAGATAAAAGATACTTTTTAGACGAACTGATTTTGATAAGATTAATTTAAATGAATTTATCCATTTGATTTTGTTTACTAATTATTTTTCTTGAAAGATAAATCTTATATTTAAATTATTTATCTGTTTTAAAGTATAGCCCTACTGAGCCTTTCACTCACTTTTGATGTGTTTTCAAACCATTCCACCTTCCCCTCTAGGTGGAATCTAGCTTAAGATCGACGGAGAGTCCACTGACCAGACTTGTGAGCAGTAGAAGATGTTGAGTAGATTATTTGTATTAATTAATCAAGGCATGTATTTTTTTGACTCCCTTTGTAACGCCCCGAAATTAATTAAATGTTATGAATATGTAAAATGGTGAATTAGTGTGCCATAACTAATGTTTCAAATTTAATTTGATCATTTTGTGAAATTTTTAGATTAAAGATATTCTTGAATAAATTAATGATTTTAACTACTCTTAATTAATTTTTATTTGTCATTTTGAATATTTGAAAACAAAACAATTTGAGAAATACCAAACACGTCCTGTTTGAAAAACCGCGTGCTACACACACGGTTTTTCTTAACTGGTTTTGTCTAACCTTCACTTTATTTAATTTCTCTCGCTCTCCCTCTTTTTCACTCACACACTCTCTCTTTTTCCCTGTGCTTCTATCCCTCTCTTTCTCTCTTGGTCTCTCACTATCTCTCAATTCCCTCTCAAAATTTTTGAAAGAAAAATCAACTCCAAGCCTTGGGTTAGTGGATTGAAAGTTTGGGAACTTGATTTGATGACCAAAAACGTGATTCCAAGCTTGAATTCAAGGTTAGTTTCTAAGTTTCAAAACTTTTTCAATTTTGCAAATTTTCTTGCATTTTGAAATCTAAGCTTTTTTAAGCCTAGAAAACCTTCAATCTATGTTAGAGGAACTTAGAATAACTATAATATAAACTTTGTTATATCAAAAATGGATTTAAATCAAAATTTTTCATTTTCCTCTAATTTTTCCCATTTTTGGATTTTTTCAAAAATTTGGTCTAAATCTTGTTTTAATGCATTAAAAAGTAATCAATTATGTTTTTCTATCAACTATGATCATTATTCATGCTTGGGATTTGAGAAAACAGGTTGAAATTTGAGATTTGGGTTCAGGAGGTAAAATTTTGTGCTTGGAAAATTTTGGAATTTTTTCATATCGGTAGGCCGAAGTTCATGTTCGGCAGGCCGAATTCATGAGTTCGACAGGCCGGATTTATACAACCGGCAGGCCGTACCTAGAAAAGTTTGACCGACCGGACTTGATTTTCTGGAAGGCCGAACTGCACCGAAATAGGGGACCGGCAAGCCAACCGGCATGGTGAAAATTTTGAAATTTTTCACCCGTTTTCACCGTTTTGAACCCTGATTGAAATTATGACTTTGTAAAATGATTTTATAAACCTAAATGGCATACTAGGACACCATGAGATGATTTAGTAACATAAAATATATCGTGCTAGATACTAATAAACCTAGTTTTCATTTAAGGTTGTGCGTGGATTCGTGGAGCTAACGTATAGCGGACCTGGATTACTGTGTAAGACACTGACACGAGTATTGAGGTAGGACTTCTACCCCTTCCTTGGTAGCTAGTTTCAAATTTTTTGGCCTCAAAGGAATTTTTAACAAAAAGTTTTCAAATGATTGGTTGAAAATATATTTTTATTGACTGATTTCATAAATGGTAGAATTGAGATTATTTTTCATAATAAACCTCATAATGAATGTAAATGATTATATTTGGTAAAAAAAAAAAGATTTTAATAATCATAGAAAGATATATATAATTATGTTTAAGGGCATGATGTCATATCAGAGATCGGGTTGTGTAGTGCGCGACCTTGGGGGCAGGTCCCGAACTGGGCCACTACGTGGTGAAATACATATGATTTGCCCAGGAAAATAAAGGTATTTTTTTGGTCGACCTATTTAAACTGTTTTGGTAAGGAAAGCTTTTATTAAATTTTCATCTATTTCTTTATTTATTCTAGTTCGTTTTCTACATTTTTATTTGATTAATGAAATTTCTTTTAAAGTTAAATATTTTCAAATTGTAGTCCCACTAAGCCTTTCACTCACTTTTTATTTGTTTTAAAATCTTTTCCCTTTAGGTGGATATCAGCTTAGGATTGGAGAAGAGTCCATTGACTGGACTTGCGACCAGTAGAAGATCTAGGTAGGTTGTAGAACAAACAATTCAAGGCATGTATAATCTTAACTTTCTTATTTATTTTGGACTATGGTTGTAATTTAATAATGTAAGTACTATGTGTCTGCACAAGATATGAGTCAGTGGGACTCATTCTCGTTTTTTCTCATATTTTTATTATTATTCCTTTATTGTTTATTTTGTTATTTTTAATGGTTTAATTATTATATTTGCTCGCTTTAAAAAGGTTTTTAAATATTCACATTTTCATCAATAATTTCTTAATTCTTAAACTCATGTTTTAATTAAATTTCTTATTAGTTAACTTAATTAATCTACCACGTCACCTCCCGCACTCCAGGGCGTGACACCCTTTTCTATATTAGACTGTCGATATCATTTAATTATTGTCACTACTTTATGTGTGCACAAGTTGTGGGCCTAGTGGGACCCAACACATGTTTCCTTTTCTTTATTTTATTTGGTTCTATTTTATTTTCTACCTGTCTGTTTTAATATTGTAATAATCATTTTTTTAAAAAAAATTAAATTGTCACATTTTTCATAATTAATTAAATTCTTTAACTTGTGTGTTAATTAAAATTTTTACTTAACTAATTTAGGTAATCTGCCATGTTACCTCCCATACTCTGGGGCGTGATAGGTTAGTTCTTAGATAAGGTCTTGGCAATTGGGTCTTCTCTGTCCTTGTAAAACCCCAAAGTTAATTAAATGTTATTAATGTGTAGAATGGTGAATTAGTGTGCCATAATGAATATTTTAAGCTTAATTTGATCATTATGTGCAATTTTTAAATTTATGATATTTTTTATTATTTTAGTGATTTTTAATTATTCTTGATTATTTTTAATTGTTATTTAAATTTTGAAACAAAACAATTTATCAAATGACCAACGCGTCCCACTTTGGAAAACCACGTGCGGGACGTGGTATTAAAAACTGCTTTTAATAGACCTAGTTTTCATTTAAGGTTGTGCGCGGATCCGCGAAGCCAACGTATAGCGGACCGGGATTACGGTGTAGGACACCAGTACGGGTATTGAGGTAGGACTTCTACCCCTTCTTTGGTAGCCAGATTTAAATGTTTTGGCCTCAAAGTGATTTTTAATAAAATGTTTTTCAATGATTGGTTGAAAAAGAATTTTCTGTAACTGTTTTTTTTTAAACAGTAGATTGAGGTGTTTTCATAATAAACCTCATAATAAATGTTAATAATTATATTTGGTAAATAGAAATTTTAATTGCAAAAGATATACAGGCATGATGCCATATCAAAGATCGGGTCGTGTAGTGAACGACCTTGGGGGCAGGTCCCGAAGCCCAGCTGGGCCACTACGGTGGTGAATTACATATGGTTTGCCTAGGAAAAGAAAATGGTATTCTTTCTGGTCGACCTATTTGAATTGTTTTAGTAAGATAAAGTTTTTATTAAATTCCCATCTATCTATTTATTTATTTAGTTATTTGTTCTAGTTCGCTTTCTATGTATTTGTTTGATTTATGAAATTTCTTTAAAAGTTGAATATTTTGAGAATATAGTCCTACTGAGCCTTTCGCTCACGTTTTATTTGTTTTAAAATCTTACCCCATAGGTGGTTATCAACTTAGGATCCGAGAAAGGTCCGCTGACCGGACTTACGACCAATAGAAGATTTTGGGTAGGTTGTATTACAAAAGTTCAAGGCATGTAAGAACTTAACTTTTCTCTTATTCTGGATTGTGGTTGTATTGTAATATTGTCAGTACTGTGTGTGTGCACATTATGTGGGCCAGTGGGTCCTATACTCACTTCACCCCATATTAAATTGTTTTATTTGTTTATTATTATGATTGCTCATCACAAAAGATTTTAAAATCATTACATTTTTACTATTAAAAATCATTCTAAAATAAAAAAACCAATTTTTAACTAAATCCTTATTTAATTAACTTAATTAATCCACCACGTCACCTCCCGTACTCTGGGGCATGATAGAATGGTATCAGAGCTCAAGTTTATAAACCTTGGGAATTGTGCACATATAGGTACGACAATAAAATACCACTGACAGTCCAAATTTTGTTTCAGAAGTGAGAGAACGGCACCTAGACGTCGTTCGACAGCCGATGCCGGGTTTGGAAATGATAAGGGCATGATGAGAGCTATGTTTGCTGCATTTCGGCAGATGGCAGCAAGGGCAAGGCTGGATGATTCCGAGGCTAGTCGTCGGCATTCGTACTTTAAGGAATTTCGACATGCATCTGTACCGACTTTTGACAGAACTGGGGACCTACAGGTGGCGGAGTATTGGCTAGATTCAATCATGAAGCATCTGGATACTCTTGGTGTGCCAGTGGAGTATCGCGTGGAATTTGCGGCATATAAGTTCGAGGGTGGTGCTAATACTTGGTGGAAGCAAGCTAAATGCTTGGAGAACAATGGTAATATCAGTTGGGATAGATTCGAGGAGCTATTCTATGATCGGTATTTTTCACAGGGATACAGGGATCAAAAGGCGGTAGAATTCTATAAGTTGCAGCAAGGCGATATGTCAGTTCGAGAATATGAAGCGAAGTTCAATGAATTGGCTAGGTTTGCTCCCTCAGCAGTGGCATCGGAGCTTGAGAAGTGTATCAAATTTCAGGAAGGACTCAAGGCCGCTATTCGACGACATATAGTTGCTCTGCGACTCAAGAACTTTGGAGAGCTTGTGTCATCAGCGATATCAGTGGAGAATGATTACGTGCAGTATTGTGAGAATCGAGCCAAGACGTCAGGAGGACCACAGAGGAGCGGCAGGAGGAGCGTCAGCAGTCGACCAACTCTAGGGAAGGACAAGCAGGGTGGCATGAATAGCGGCAGCAGTAGTTCATCCAGCAGCGAGCGCAACAACCCTTACAGTTTCCATTGTCATTTTTGTCAGCAGCCGGGACACATCAAGAGGAATTGCCCGATTAGGAATGCTCGCTTAGGATTTCAGACCGGAGAAGGAGCTAGTCGTCAGCCCTAGCTTCAGACCCTACCTCAGCCACAACAGTATCCTCAGTTTCCATTCCATCAGTTCTCTCCTCAGCAATTGTCATATCCAGCGCAAGGACACCAACCGCAGAACTTTCAGCGTAACGTCCCTTAGTATCGAGCGTCGAGTACAGCCAGTGTGCAGTCACCATCATCGCAGCAGTATCGACCAGTTAACCCCGGGTCAAGCAATGCTAATAGAGGAAAAGGGAAAGTTCCAGTACGGGTTCACATGATGACATCAGGAAGTTCAGATCCCTAGACGAGTAACGCAGTTATTGATGGTACGATTATGGTTTCGCAGTCTTTAGCACACGTATTGTTTGATACTGGTGCCACTTATTCTCTCATTTCGAGCTCTTTTGTACATGCCTTGGGATTAGAAATAGAAGAGTTTGGTGAACCCTTAGTTGTAGCTTCACCCTTGGGGCAGGTGTGTATGAATAGTGTCTGTAAAGCTTGTAAAATAAGGTCGGGGTTGAGATTTTGAAAAGTGATTTGATTGTAAACCCCATGAGAACCTATGATGTAATCCTAGGGATGGATTGATTGTCCAGATACAATGCAATGGTGGACTGCCAACTTAGGAAAGTAACCCTAGTGTCTGATAGGGGGACGGTAATCACGTACCAGGGTGGTGGTGATCGGTTAATGAGTGAGCGTCGTGTTAGGGCATGTCAGGAGGGCGAAAGAACGTAGTTTGTTATGCTATCTATAGCACCTTACCGGATGGAGCCGGCAGAAATGAAGGAACTCAGGAAGCAGCTTCAGGAGCTTGCTGATAAGGGATACATTCGAAATAGTACATCACCGTGGGGAGCACCAGTTTTTTTTGCAAAGAAACATGATGGGACTCTCAAGTTGTGTATAGATTATCGGCAATTGAATCGGGTCACAGTGAAGAATAAGTATCCTCTGCCCACGATCGACGAGCTATTTGATTAGTTGCGAGGCTCGCGGTACTTCTCGAAGATAGACTTGAGATAAGGATATCATCAACTCAGGATTAAGGAAGAGGACATTCCTAAGACAGCTTTTAGGACTCGGTATGGACATTTCAAATTTCTAGTGATGTCGTTTGGATTGACGAACGCTTCAGCAGCTTTCATGGATTTAATGAATTGGATATTCAGGCCTTACTTGGATCAGTTCATGATTGTGTTTATCGACAACATTTTGGTTTATTCTAAGACTTGGGAGGAGCATGAGCAGCATCTCAGGATCGTGCTTTAGACTCTGCGAGAACATCAGTTGTATGCCAAGAAGGAAAAGTGTGAGTTTTGTTAACAGAGGTCAAATTTCTAGGTCATGTCATCTCCGAGCATGGTATTTCGGTAGATCTGTCTAAGATAGAAGCCATAGTGGATTGGGAATGACCAAGGAATGTGGCAGAGAACTGCAGCTTCTTGGGACTTGCAGGATACTACAAGAAATTTCTTAAGGACTTCTCGAAGATAGCAGCGCTGTTGATGAGGTTGATTAGGAAGAATGTCAGGTTTGAGTGGAATGCAGAATGTGAGCTCGCTTTTCAGGAATTGAAGAATCGGCTGACCTTAGCCCTAGTGTTGATCATTCCCAGTAGTGACGAGCCGTACGAGGTTTATATGGATGCTTCAGGACGTGGACTTGGATGTGTGTTGATACAACATGGATGCGTGGTAACATATGGATAGAGACAGTTATGACCTCACGAGCGAAATTACCCTACTCATGATTTGGAGCTCGCAGCGGTGATTCATGCGTTGAAGATCTGGAGATGTTATTTGTTTGGGGCAACATTTCAGGCTTTCTCCAACCACAAGAGCTTAAAGTATTTGTTTACTTAGAGGGATTTGAACTTGAGGCAGCGAAGATGGATAGAATACATGGAGGATTACGACTTTGCGTTGCAGTATCATCCCGAGAAAGCTAACGTCGTCGCAGATGCGCTTAGCCAAAAATCTTCAAGAATTCTCGCTTGTTTGGCTCTTGAAGATTAGAAAAGGGATGCAATAGTAAGTGAGTTCGGGCTATAGTATCATGAAGACTACGATCGCATTTCGGTGTATCACATGGAGATGACCCCAGCTCTTGTTCAGATGGTGAAGCAGAATCAGTGGCAGGACTAGCATCTTCAGGGAATCTGGACGTGAATTCAGAATGGAGAGCAGTTCGAAGAATGGAGGATACATGCGGATGGATCATTGTACTTCAAGGAGCGTCTTGCAGTTCTAGCAATTGTAGAAGTAACAAAGGCCGTCATGGACAAAGCTTATAAGTCTCGGTTCGCCATTCATCCAGGGAGTACGAAGATGTATCATGACTTAAAGAGGCACTATTGGTGGAGAGGTATGAAGAAAGATATTCGAGAATATGTGGCCAAGTGTACGATTTGTCTTTAGGTGAAAGCCGACATTAGAAGCCAGTAGGTCAGCTTTAGCCACTTCCTATTCCAAGGTGGAAATGGGAGCACGTGATGATGGATTTTCTTACCGGATTGCCAAGGACGGAGCAGCGACATGATGCAATTTGGTTCGTGGTTGACAGATTGATGAAGTCAGCTCATTTCATTCCGTTTAGATCGACGTGTTCGACGAGGATTCTTGGAGAGTTATATATGCAAAACATAATGCGGTTACATGGAGTTCCTTTGTCCATCACCTCAGATAGGGATACCAGGTTCAATGCCAAATACTGGAGGAGCTTTCAGGATGCTATGGGTACAGATTTAAACTTCAGCACGGCTTTCATCCTCAGACCGATAGGCAATCTGAGCGAGTTATCCAGATCCTCGAAGACATGTTACGTGCGTGCGTATTGGACTTCGACGGGAATTGGAAGAAATACTTGCATCTGGTGGTTCGCATACAACAACAGCTATCAATCGAGTATTGGTATGGCACCATTCGAAGCATTGTATGGATGACTGTGTCGATCGCCGGTGTGTTGGGCCGAACCAAAAGATAGAGTTATTCTTGGACCGGATGAGATTCGTGATAGCAACAAGAAGATTGTCGTGATTCGGGATCGATTAAAAGCAGCTCAGAGTCGACAGAAGAGCTACACAGATAGAAGACGTCGACCTTTGGAATTCGAGGTTGGAGAATTTGTACTGCTGAAGGTATCACCCTGTAAAGGCATCTCGCGATTCGGAGTAAAAGGAAAACTCGCACCAAGGTATGTAGGACCGTTCGAGATTACTCAACGTGTTAAAGTGGTTGCTTATCGACTCAACCTTCCTCCAAAACTTTCGCATGTTCACGACATATTTCATGTGTCGATGCTTCAGAAATGTCCACCTGAGCAGGATAAGATCATTTTGTTCCAGGACTTATAGATTCAGGAAGACACGACGTATGAAGAAGTGCCAACCCAAATTATCGAACATAAAGTGATTAGTTTGCGTCGTCGTGAGATCTCGTTAGTTAAGGTCATGTGGCAGCATCACGGGGTTGATGAAGCCACTTGGGAATTAGACTCGAGTATGTGGAAGTTGTATCCGCATTTGTTTTGTTTTTTAATCGATTTGTAAATTTCGAGGACGAAATTTCTTTTAGGGGTTGAGAGTTGTAACACCCACAAAGTTAATTAAATGTTGTTAATGTCTAGAATGGTGAATTAGTGTGCCATAATGAATATTTTAAGCTTAATTTGATCATTATGTGAAATTTCTAAATTTATGATATTTTTGATTATTTTAGTGATTTTTAATTATTCTTGATTATTTTAAATTGTTATTTAAATTTTGAAACAAAACAATTTGTCAAATGACCAACGTGTCCCACTTTGGAAAACCACGTGCAGGACGTGGTATTAAAAACTGCTTCCCTTCTCGTTATAAATCTCACTCTCTCTCTCACTCTTCCTCACTCTCTCACTTGCTCATCTCTCTCTCCTCTCTCTCTCTTAGATTATCTCACTCTCTCTCATTCTCTCTCTAAAATTTTGATCCAAAATTTGATTTCAAGCTTCGAGATTATGGATTGAAGGCTCGGGAACGCGATTGAGCAACCACAAACTCGAAACAAAGCTTAATCCAAGGTTAGTTTTCAAAATCTTAAAACTTTTTAAATTTTTCAATTTTTCTTGCATTTTGAATTCTAAGCATTTCTAAGCTTAGAACACCTGTAATCTAAGTTAGATGAACTTAGATTAGCTAGAATATAAACTTTGTTTCATCAAAAAGGGATTTAAATTAAGATTTTTCATTTTTCTCTCTTTTTCTCTATTTTCGGATTTATTTGAAAATCTTGTTTAAAACTTGTTTTAATGCATTAAAAAGTAAGTTACTATGATTTTCTATTGTTTATGATCATTATCCATGCCTTAGAATTGAGAAAATAGGTTGAAATTGAAGATTTGGGCTCGGGGAGGCCAAGAACCGTGCCTAGAAAATTCTAAAATTTTTCTAGATCGACAAGTCGAACTTCGTGTTCGGCAAGCCGAATTCATCCGATCGGTAGGCCGAACCTGGGAAACTTTGGCCGACCAAACTTGGACCTCTGGCAGGCCGAACTGTGCAATTCGGCCGGCCGAACCAAGGCGACTGGCAGGCCGACCGAACATAACCCAATTTTTGTGATTTTCACCCGTTTTTACTGTTTTGAACCCTGATTGAAATTCTGACTTTATAAAATGATTTTATAAACAAAAATGGCATACTAGGACACCATGAGATGATTTAATAATCTAGGATATCTCGGGTTAGATACTAATAGACCTAGTTTTATTTAAGGTTGTGTGTGGATCCGCGGAGCTAACGTATAGCGGACTGGGATTACGGTGTGGGACACCGGCATGAGTATTGAGGTAGGACTTCTACCCCTTCTTTGGTAGCTAGATTTAAATGTTTTGGCCTCAAAGTGATTTTTGATAAAATGTTTTTCAATGATTGGTTGAAAAAAGATTTTCTGTAACTGTTTTTTTTTAAATAGTAGATTGAGGTGTTTTCATAATAAACCTCATAATAAATGTTAATGATTATATTTGGTAAATAGAAATTTTAATTACAAAAGATATACGGGCATGATGCCATATCAGAGATCGGGTCGTGTAGTGAACGACCTTGAGGGCAGGTCCCGAAACCCAGTTGGGCCACTACGGTGATGAATTACATATGGTTTGCCCAAGAAAAAAAAATGGTATTCTTTCTAGTCGACCTATTTGAATTGTTTTGGTAAGATAAAGTTTTTATTAAATTCCCATCTATCTATTTATTTATTTATTTGTTCTAGTTCGCTTTCTATGTATTTGTTTGAATTATGAAATTTCTTTAAAAGTTGAATATTTTTAGAATATAGTCCTACTGAGCCTTTCGCTCACGTTTTATTTGTTTTAAAATCTTACCCCATAGGTGGTTATCAGCTTCGGATCGGAGAATGGTCCGTTGACCGGACTTGCGAACAATAGAAGATTTTGGGTAGGTTGTATTACAAAAATTCAAGGCATGTAAGAACTTAACTTTTATCTTATTCTAGACTGTGGTTGTATTGTAATATTGTCAGTACTGTGTATGTGTACATTATGTGGGCCAGTGGGTCCCATACTCACTTCACCCCATATTAAATTGTTTTATTTGTTTATTATTATGATTGCTCATCACAAAAGATTTTAAAATCATTACATTTTTACTATTAAAAATCATTCTAAAAAAAAAACCAATTTTTAACTAAATCCTTATTTAATTAACTTAATTAATCCACCATGTCACCTCCCATACTCCGGGGCGTGACAGTCCTGCTCTACCTTGGCCACAATGCCCTAGCTGTCCAACCGGGATCTCGCTGCTTGGGGTCTACCTTGAGGTTTGTTCTGGTTTTGGTTTCGGTTTCGGTTCTTGGCGTTACCTGACCCCTCTTGTTGAGCACCCTCATCCCGAGTATTGCCTCTAGTTACCATGTTCGGATGGTCTGTTGATGTGGTTGTTTAATTTGGATGCTAGAAAGGCATAGGCGTCCTCCTTCTAGCACCAAAATGTTGAGGTCTAGCATTGGACGGCTATCTGTCAACATCACGTGCGGCTACTCATGGTGCTCGGACGTCTCTTCCCCTGTTCAACTTAGTTTGCCCTGGTGAACCTGCAACAAGAAGAGGGGGCGTTTTAGAGGTAAAGGGGGCATCGATGTGATATCGGCCAATGGCTCTTCTATGCTCAAGTTACACATTTGTTCGACAGAGTACGAGAGTGGAGTTAGTTGGAAGAAGCACGTTATCTCGAACTGTAGTAAATGCACTCTATTTATAGGCTATCACTTGAACCGGGTGTCAGGTGGATTTGACCTGTGATCCGTTTGTCACATCAAGACTTGTCAAAGAGCAGGTGACAAGTGTCATGACCTCTACCGATGGATTGGTATCCATCTGAGGGTGGAAATGAGGCCAAATGTCGACCTTTTGTGACGACTAGCTACTTGGTTCCAAGCTCTGACAGTCCGACCTGACAATGTGTTCATCTCGAAGAGGCGATATCTTGTGTCACAGCCAGCGGAGGCTTTGTAGAGCACCTCGAGAGGAAGTGCCGAGTGCAGGAGACTGCAAATTGTTTTCTCGATAAACTCATCCGAGCACGGCCACTGAGTTGTCGTTGGAGGCAATCCTCGGGGATAACGGCAAGCACACCCCATCAATGCCAAAGTACATATTAGTGTGTCACATAAATATAACAAACAAAAATGTGACTTTGCACACGCATATAAACCAAAGAAACTTCGTAAATTAAACTCTTTAATTCAAAAAGTTCATTCGACAAAATTCTTGGTTGTTACAAGTAAAGAGCAATCACACGCGCACGTACACTAAACCTGATACAGTATAAGTAATTAAATGGGTAGGAAAATCTTCTAATCACTAACAACGAGTTCTTACAACACGGCAACTATGATTTGTGCATATTGTGTTAATCCTACGAAAGACGATAATGATGTAGAATGAACTAATCAGGTAATACTAAAATTAAAACACACATATTTTGCTGTCTTTTTTTTTTTTCCTCATCTTTTTCTTCTCTTCCACATGTCTATTCCCAGCTCCGCTCTTTTCGTTCAATAGGTGGTTGCTCCTTTTATTCTTTTATTTCAGGTCTGATCTATGCCGGCAACAAAGAGCACACATTGGACACTTGGCGAGTTCAGATTGGTGGAGTGAAGGAGCTGGGCCGGTGCGAGTTGCATGTTTCCGCTGGATTGGCTGGAGCGAGGGCTGCATAGGATGAGATAAAAGCGAGTGTCTTCGATATTTTGGAAGCAATCTAATCAAAGATATGATAATTGATCACCAATTAAGCTGCTTACGTGGTGCATTTTGGGCATTCTTAAGCCACCAATTAATGGACATATATGCGCACTCGCGCATATATATATATATATATATATAAGAAATTCGGATCAATTATTTAAATTCCACTTCAGTTGACCATATAATTTATTTTTCCTATATAAAGGATTAGTGGCTTTCCCACTGCATAAGATAGATTACAGCTGACTGCCGGTTACTGTTACTTCAAATAATTTTCTTAAGTCTATCTTTTCAACTTCATTAATTCTGGCTCCTAATTAAGTGCTCCAAATACGACATTGTGCTAATATCTTTGATTACTATATATGTAGTTGTATAAGGAATAATTACAAAATAATAAGCAAGTTAGGTTTAGCTAGTAGTGGGGGTGCTTATTTATTGTTTCTTACGAATGAAATGAGTCTTTCCTTTAGGGTCCTTTTTCTCCCTTCCTGCTTCTATAACGGGGTGATGTATTATTTATATATCTAAAAAAGTATTGCTTAACTAGTTTATTTATTTATTATTGCCTCTTTTAATTTGAAAAATAATTATAAGAATCAACTAGTTCATTTATTATTTTTCCCTTAAAAAAGAGTTCATTTATTAATTACTTACTGCCTCAGATCATGTGCTTGCTGGCCACTATAGTAGTTAATTCAGAATAACTTGTGGGAGGGGAAAAAAAAAACCCCATAAGAAAGCAAAAAATTTCCGCCACTAATTCACACTCATGATTTCGTTTTCTTTCTTCTTTTTTAACATTTTTATATTTCCTTCTTCGCACCCTACATAAATAATAATTGAGGTTTCCCGTTGCCGTGAGCCAAGTACATTTCTATAATATTATATGCATTATCTAAAATAATTATCTTCTCATTGAAAGTTAGTTCATGATAATAAGCTTCCAGCTTATTAATAATTTATGCCATGCAATGATAAAAGAGCTGGTGATGGATTATTCTTCCTGTGTATGTGCGTGTGTGTATATATATATATATATATATATATATATTTATATAAATTAGTTTTCAGGTCTTATTGTATGTTTAGTTTATTCATTTGAGTTTGAATCGTTTTTGTTACGGTGCTTTTTTTACAGAATTTAAATTGTTATTTTTAGATCGAACAGTGATATTTTAAACAACCTATTAGCTTTTGAGTCGGACCATTTGCATTTCTGAATATGAATGAGAGACGCGAATGAGTTATTCACTACATCCTTAGGGTTTCAGTTTGATTTCCAAGAACATATACAAATTCATTAGCTTATCATATATACTTTGCCATAATTGTTTTTTTGAAGAGATAAGATAAATCTTTTAGGGCTTGTTTGATACACTGTATTATTCTATATTGTATTATATTATATTACATTTTTTTGTATATAATATAATATAATACAATATGATGTGTCAAATATGTCTTTATTTGATACTGTCATGCATACAATCTCTCCCCGTGTATTTCTTTTGATAGCTACGAACTATATAGCCGGCACATATACAGAAACTACCAAAAAAATATGTGCCTAATTGTGCTTGTATATTTATTTTAGGGAATTATTTTAATATAACTAGTAACGTTAACCGATTCAAAAGTTATTATAAGTACTTTTAACTTTTTTTTTTGGCAATATCAGAGGTAAAAAACATTAGTGTACCTAATTAGTATGCACGTACACATTATGAGTCCCTTTGGGATGACTTGTGCTTTTGTTTTTAAATAATAAAAGAAAAGAAGCATTAACTGAAAGTTTGTAATTTGTAATTTGCAATTTGCAAATATGATTAAAAGAAATAAATAAAAAAGCTTTTTATTAGTACTAAAGAGATGACTCATTCTAAAAATGCTTATAAAAGCTAAAAGATTAAACACCTTATCCGGTCAGATAAGTATAAAAGCAGTTTTTACGCTAAATAAGTCAAAAAAGCTTATTTTAAGCTATTCTAAACGAGTTATATAGATATACATATATATAACATATCCAGATGTACATATGTGATAACTGGCTTCTGCAATGACTACCATTTGATCGATGTGGCCACTATGCAACTCACCAACAATTCAAGTGGCATACCATTATAATTTAATTAATATATATTATCCTTAGAATATAAGAACACTGGAAAAAAAAAACCAGTTCACTCATGCAGTCGGATAGAAGTCCCTCTCAATACTTATCTTTTAAAGTTTTCTCTTTTTTTGGTTTAAAAGAAAAGTAGAGAACGTACTAGACTGTGGTTTATGATGTTTCAGCTTTCCACTACTACTTGAGAAACTACATTAATGAAAAAAAAAAAAAAAAAAGGATTCCATTAGTGGTTTGCCTCAAATTTCCCTCATTTAGCACCGAACACTAAGAGGAACGCAACTGACCATATAAATTTTTTGTTTTTCCGTAGACGACATAAAACCCACCATTTAAAAGTTCCCAAAAAAGCCAAATCATAGTTGGGAAAGTCTTAGAAGAGAATACTTTGTAAAACCTTAGTTGTGGTTCAGTCAGCAAAAGGCTAGTAGTGAAGAGTTAAGGTGCTTCTCTAGGTTCGGAGCAAAAAATAAATAAATAAATAAATAAAAGAAACAAAAAAGCTTCTCGAAATACCAAGATTCCTGACTTTTTCACTAGACATCTTTAGTTGCTCCTCCTTTTCTTTGGCTCTTGGCAGTGCCGTTGGTTAGTCAAAACAGCCGTGTACAATATAATAACGTACTCAAACTAACAGTCTTCATGAAATCCATCAATTCATGTAATGCATTCAATCGAATCCAATTAGCTGGATTAGATTAAATTATAAAAAATATAGATTAATTTTAGATTAGAATTTTCTCAATCAATATACACGAATTGGATTACAGATTAAGTATCTTCCAATCCGTATAATCCATGAATTCGATATATATAATACTTAAATTTATACATTAATAAATATATATATATAGATATATAAATTTCTAAACTAATATAAATTTTCAAATTAATATATATATATATATATGCATACGTGTATTCCTGCCACACTCAAAAAGTTATGTCATACTATTACTCATGATACTTATTTAAGTTGTTTTATACTAAGACATATATGACTTTTATAAAAAATAAATTTCAAAAGCTAGTATTTATAAAAATTTCTCAATTTCTTATAGTTTTATTAAGTTAAAAAAAATAAAACCCACCCCAAATAAAACCCAAATCCATCCCTTATTTTGTTTAAGTGTGTATATATATATATATATATATATTCATAGTTTTATTAAATTATTTATCATCCGAATTGCATTCGACTGAGTTATAACTTATTGGACTTTAATAAATTATGTCATATTATATTGTGCTTTTTTATTTTTTTAGTTATTTAATTAATTTATACTATCCATAGAATCCGTTGTTCATGAATAAAATTGGATTAGATTGAGAAAATCCCAATCCAATATATACGGATTGGATTACGAATTAACCCCTGATTTGCAGATTCCAATTCATTAACACCCCTATTATAAAATTTGGGGAAGCTGCTAATATTAGTTTTCTTCATATCTAAAAAAAATATTTTCTACAAATTTAATTTGTTGTCAAGTTTCTTTTTTCAAATATTTAGTTTTATCCTTCTACTTAAGGTTAATTCAAAAACAATACCTTCTATTTTTGAGCTCTGGATAGAATGTATACTTTTAGATTAGATTTATTTCACAAATCTATGCCTTACCTTAGGTTAATAATTAATTTTGACTTTTAAAATGACTAAATTATCTTTAAATGAAAGGGAAAAAGTTAAAACTTTCAAAAAATAAGAAGAAAACAAAAAACAAAAACACATAAAACACCTATTTTTGAAGGTATTCTATATATTTTTTAACTCAAAAACCTTAACATAAAGTTTTTTTTAAGTTTTTAACTTCTCCTATTTTTCAATTTGAGGATATTTTGGGCTATTTACTAGATCAATATTGAAGATTGATCAGAAAATACATAAATTTCTGTATTAAATATAATCTGAAGATATATATTTGATAAGAACAAAAACTAGAAGTACAGTATTTGAATAAATCTAATACAGGATATAAAAAGGTAAACAAGCCTTCTTTTTTTTCCAAATTAAAAATATTGACATTAAATTTCTTCTCTTTTACTTCAATTTATGAGAATTTAACCAAATTAGTCAAGACTTAAATGACCCATTTTTAAGGTAAATAAATTATTTTTTTTGTTGAGGAATTAAATTATAGGGGTGATATTTATTTATTTCTCATTTAATTTTTACGGAGACCATTGAATAATGAAGATAGGATGATTTAGTCGAGATTATCTAATCTTAGTTTTTTTTCCTTAGGAAAGTAAACTACACTAGAAATACTCGTTTTGTTCTTGGGTTATGCTTATGTCAATTAGCATATCTCATTCGTTCGACGTATTTCGTATACATGGGAACTTGCATTGGACTATTACTCGTTTTACTAATGATAACTTTTTTGGTTACCATCCTAGTTGCTTAGGCCAAAACTAAAAGGCAAAGGTGATTATCAAAAAAAAAAAAAAGATAAAAAATAAAAATAACCAATAAAATAACTACACAAAAAAAAAAAAAAAAAATCACACAAAAGAGAAAATGTAGATTTGGTAACCTGAAGATCGATACTTTATCAAAATGATATTCTCGTGTTTAAGAAATCTCGTTGCGGTAGTAGTACTAAAATTATTCGAAAACTAATATATCATCCACATCTCCTCGTCCTTTTTTAAAAAATATGAAATAACGGTTCTACCCTTTCAATATAAAAGTATTAAAAAAGCAAAAAATTTAGTCATGTTAAAATTTCAATTTTGTTATGAATTGTAACACCCCGAAGTTAATTAAGTGTAATTAGAATGCTAAATGGTGAATTAGTGTGCCATGATGAGTGTTTTGAACTTAATTTGATTATTTTATGAAAATTTAGTAACCTTGCATTGTTTTACTCTTTTAATGATTTTTAATTGTTCTAAATTGTTTTTAATTGTTAATTTAAGTTTTAACAAAAGTAATTTGATTTGAAAACAGTGTGCAGTTGCACACAGTCTTGTGCAATTAATTTTTCTCCTCTTTTCTATTTATTCCATTTCTTCCTCTCTCTCCCCATTTTTCACTCTCACTCTCTCTCTCCTCTCTCTCGCTCACCTCTCTCATCTCTCTCTCGGTTCTCTCTTCCCCTCTCGTTTTTTCTCTCCAAATCTTGAAACAAAATTCGTTTTCAAGCTTCGGGTTAGAAGATTGAAGGCTCGGGAACAAGATTCAACAACAAAAACAACGTTTTCAGGCTTCGATTTAAGGTTAGTTTTCAAAATTTCTAAAGTTTTTCTATTTTTTAAATTTTCTTGCATTTTGAAATTTAAGAGTTTCTAAGTCTAGAAAAGCTTTGAGCTAGCTTAGAGTAACTTAGATTAACTAGGATTGAAGCTTTATTTCATCAAAAATGGATTGGAATCAAGATTTTTCATTTTTCCTCCATTTTCTCTATTTTTGGATTTTTGTAAAAATCTTGCTTAAATTTTGTTTTAATAAGTTAAAAAGTGTTCAATAATGTTTATTTATCAATTTTGATCATTATCCATGCCTGAGAATTGAGAAAAACATGTTGGATTGAAGATTTGGAATTCAGGATGCCGAGACCCGTGCGTGAAAATTTCTGAAATTTTTTCAGATCAGCAGGCCGAACTTCGTGTTCAGCAGGCCGGATTCATCCGACCGACAGGCCGAACCTGGGAATGTTCGGCCGACCGGACTTGGCTTTCCGGCAGGCCGAACTGTGCAGTTCGGCCGACCGAACCAGGGAAACCGACAGGCCGACCGAGCAAGGAAGAATTTTGTGGTTTTCACCCGTTTTAACTGTTTTGAACCCTGATTTAAATTTCAACTTCATATAATGATTTTGTAAATCAAAATGGCACACTAGAACACCATGAGATGATTTAGTATCATAGGATACCTCGGGTTAGATACTAATGGACTAAGTTACTATGCATTTAGGATTGCGCGTGGATCCGCGGAGCTAACGTATAGCGGACTGGGATTTCGGTGTGGGACACCGGTACGAGTATTGAGGTAGGACTTCTACCCCTCTTCTTTGGTAGCCCTATTTCCAAAATGATTTAAGCCAAAATGAATTTTTATTAAATGTTTTCAATGATAGATTGAGAAATGATTCTATTTAAATATCTTTATAAGCAGTTGATTGAGAAATGTTCATAATGAACCTCATAATGAATATAAATGATTATATTTAGTAAAGAAGAGATTTTATGAATCAAGGAGATATATATATGTATATATATATATATATATATTAGGGCATGATGCCATATCAGAGATCGGGTCGTGTAGTGAACGACCTTGGGGGCAGGTCCCAAAACCCAGCTGGGCCACTACGGTGGTGAATTATATGTGGTTTGCCCA
>CAMOHE010031065.1:0-53623 GCA_946598075.1 Artocarpus hirsutus
AAGCTTGAATTGACTCCAAAGTAGCTTCAAACATGGTTGGGAATTATAGTTACTTGGCTATAAAGAGAGCTTTATGCCTTGTGTCTTTAGTTAGAAATTGAAGTGAGAAAGGAGATAATAAGAAACTAGAGAAGGAAGTGGTGATGGTTGAATAAATAGGCATCAAAATAATTAAGAAGCGGGAGATAATTGTAGGTTTATGGGGAAAGTTGTAGGAAGAAATAAATGAACATTAAAAGAAAATATTATCATGTCTCCCATGGAGACTTTTAGCAAATAATGCCAACATAATTGAGGGGGCAAATGGGGCAAGTTATGGAAAAAGATGAATGAAGCATTAAAAAGGTGGTTGAGAAAATATATCAATGTCTCCTGGTAGTTGAGGTGAATTAATTCTATGTCTCCTTCGGAGACCTTTAGCCAAATGAGAAGGAGGTTACTTAATTGAGCATTAATGTAGGGGGGACAAGGTTGGTAGAGGTCGGTGATAGGTAAATTTTGAATGTTTCTTACAGAGACTTGGTAAGAAGTTCTAAAGTGACAATTTATTCATATGATTTTTATAAAAATCATACCCGTTAAAATAACGGGTGTTTCATACCTCTTAGTGGATCGAAAAAATTGTAGGAACTACTACGAGAGAAAACTACCAGAAAAGCCACAACCAACTGGACTTTCTTACTATTCTCGTTCTACGATTGGAGTGCAGAGTGGACGCATATTGTTCAGTCTTTCCTCAAGTGACCTCTCCTTCCAACCACTTGAGAAAACCAAGAGCTAAGGTTTAGGATGTTAAAAAATAGCTCTATGAGAGTTTCAAAGCCTTCCCAGCAAAATACTCTTCTCTAAATCTCTCAAGTGATTGAAGAAACAATAAAAAATTGTTCCCTTTATATAGAGGTCAAAGTGGGACTAGTCCTTATCAGATTTGGCTTTAAAATTTGAGTTTAGATCAATTTTTGGAATAAAACATGTAAATTACATGGGTGCTAACCTGGCAAGATCCGGTTCACCAGACTATCATGGCAGCACTTTCATGATGTGTTTTTAACTCATGAAACTTATTCCATTAATTCAAATCAAGCCTAATGGATAAATCTTACTTTATTTGATTTGGGCATCTATAATAGAACTTCAATTTTAATTCAAACCACCAATTAGAAAAGTTATCTGATTAAAACAATGCTAAATAGATAATTTAAAATCAAATAAAATATATTTTAAATAATTCAACTTGTTTATTTTTTGAATTAATTAATAAAATCAATTCAACAAATAAACTAACATAAATTATTAAATCCAATCAATCGAATTTTAGCCAACGTAATAAATAACATAAGTTATCAATCTATAAGAAAAACATGCTATATCGTTACGAAAAAAATTATAAGCTAGCAAAGGAGACTCGATGGACATATATAGATCAAGCTCCCATAATTATAAAATAATATATCACTGACATTTATATTTTATAATTATCAACTCTAAAGCTACTCTACTAGAAGCTTTGAGTTGCATTCTTGAACTATATATAAATTACGAAACTCAAATAAGTTTATCGTCTATAACATATCATAATGTGACATCCTTATAGGATATTTATAATCGGTTTAAGGATAAATTCAGTTTTACCTTCCTAATTATATATATCTTATGTTTCATTATCTCACCATTGGAATACTTACTATTCATAATCAATACAAATAGTATACATTCATTTACATATAGGTATCCAAATAGTTGAGCGCTCCAGTTTTCAATTATAGGATAATGCCGATAAAAAAATATCATTAACTCTACCAAAGAGCTATGGATTCTATATCTATGAATAACGAGTCTGCGTTAATTAAGAGTCATGTCTTCAACATACCAGTATACATACCTTTATATAATTTAAGGTGGCACCTTCTAGTACATCAAAAGACATAAGTCAACAATACGCAGTCATTGATTCATTTCAGGACTAAGATATAACACACATGATTGTCTAACGTAAATTAATTTATATAAACAAATTTATTAATCAAATCAATTCAACTTTTATCCCGATCCAATATATCGTCATCAATGATAATATACCAATATTTCTACTCGTGGAGTCCCATTCTGATGACCAAGACAAATCGTCTCCCATTGGGGATGTAGAAAAAGCATAACAATCTTAACATGAATAAAACACCAAACTTTATTCCCTTGATTGTAGACCTTATCATTTAGACTATCACATTTAAGATTTATGTCTTCTACATAATTTGTCTATCATATCTATGATCTTAAAGGTTTAGATTGACAGTATCAGACTTTTGCTTGCTTATCATACATTCAACATAAATAAACATAAAAAAGACAACATTTGATATATAAAAAT
Organism: Artocarpus hirsutus; assembly: GCA_946598075.1. Classification (NCBI taxonomy): domain Eukaryota; kingdom Viridiplantae; phylum Streptophyta; class Magnoliopsida; order Rosales; family Moraceae; genus Artocarpus; species Artocarpus hirsutus. Next base: position 2,369 of record CAMOHE010031065.1, read on the forward strand.
AAATAATAAACTCTTTACTTTTTAAATGTCTCCAAAAACTATTATATCATTTAATCTTTAGGGCACCTAGTCTAACACTTGCGTCGTGATGGCCGCGATGACCGTCTTCATGATTTACAAATCTCGCCTCTAGGCTTAGTGCCGCCTGAAGATCAAAAATGAGATCTTTTCAGTGCTAAAGAAGATTTGCATATCTCCCCTCTAGGCTTGGTCGCAGCATAGAGATCAAAAGTGAGATCTCCTCAGCACGTGAGGAGATTTACAAATCTCCCCTCCCATCGCAATGGCCGTATAGAGGAGCTAGAGACGTCCCTACTACAGAGATGGATGAGCTTTTTTGTTCATTTTTATATATATTTTTTATTTTTAGGTTTGATCTTTTTATTTTTGTGTTTGTGTGTGGTTTTTGTGATTTTCTATTCATTTTTTGTGAGCTTTCGATGACAAAGATGGTCGTGGTGTCGCCAGTCTTGGTAGTTATTGGCCAATATTTATAGTGCTAGTATTAGGAGTGATACCTTGATTGTATATCTGGTATTTTTAAATCTATATGATGATATGACGTAATATTTTTGTAATTATTTTTTTAATAACATAAATCAACACAAATTTTATTTTTGTGACCTATATGTAAATAGCGAGAAAATTAAGTCTCATACTATTTTTTTAACAACACAAATATTTTGTACCTATTTTTCAAACCTTTGATTCATACCACTTTTGACATACAATATAAATTACCGCTACTAAAAATCTCACCACTCAACTCTTCTTCTTTCTCTTCCTTCACTCTATATCTCATGTTATTCTCTCTCTCTCTCCATGTCTCTATTTCTCTCTCTTTCTCTTTTTTTATTTTCTAAAAGTACTATGTTTCAATTTTTTTCACATAAATGATAAGAATCAAAAGTAATAACATAAAAGTGGTATTTATCAAATTGACCCATAAATAGAATCTAAACTTCACTAATCTAGGAAGGCATATATGTAGAATCCAACTTGGGATTCATTTCTTTCAATTTTAGGAGAAAAGCGATCAACCATGACGCTTGATGACCGTGCTAGTCTCACGTGCCCCAAAGTCTCCATCACGTGCCAAACTAACATTCCCAAAAAAAAAAAAAAAAAAAAAAAAAAAAAAAAAAACGCAAAGAGCAATATAAACAAAATAAGTAATATATTTTATATATATATATGTATGTAAAAAAAAAAAAAAAATCCCAAACCCCAAAGTCCAACATTAACCCCCTAAAGTCAGTCAGTTTGGAGGGAACCTCATCCGACCGTCCACTTCACATCCAACGATCAGGATTGTTTCTAATTTCTTCACATAAGTGAAAAAGTGATAACAACACAAACACAACACCACCAACAAACAAGAAGAAAGAAACAAGAGAGAGAAAGGGGGGAGAGAGATCTTTGGCCCTTGGGTGAAGAAGAAGATAAACAGAGTTGCAAAGAAAGGAGGAGGAGGAGGAAAAAAAAAAAAGCAGCCATTTTTGGATTCCATGCCAAGCTCTTTGCTTTTTTACAAAGTTTCCATCTTTTAGTGTTTGGTTTCCGAGAATATGACGTTATAAGCAAACAAGAACAAAACAATTTTGGTTAAGATTTAAGTTTTCAAAAATCTAATTGAAAGCCTTTTTTAATTATTATTATCACTGTTTCATTTTGCTTTCTCGGCGACCAAACAGAAGGAAAGCAGAGCATTTCAATACTGATCTTGTCTCCAATAATTCCATTCTAGTGCATGGTAATCTCTGAGTGAAACCTCATTGTTTTCTCGCAGATCTCTAGGTAATTTTCTTTTTCATTTTTCAATCTTCAAAGAAAGAGAGAGAAAAATCCCTGAAATTGGGTTTGGTCTTTTGGTTGCAGAGGGGGGAGAGAGAGAGTAGAGAGAGAAAGATGGAGAACGAAGGGAAGAGCGAGAAAGAGAGGGATTTCGTGTTGCAGTGGGGAAACAGAAAGAGGTTGAGATGTGTAAAGGTCAAGAAAGATCACAACTTTAACAACAACAGCAACAACAACGATAACAGATCATCCTCTGATTGTTTGGATAAGAAGAAAATAATCACTTCTCGGATTGTCTCTTCCGCCAAAGATTCTCCATTGCATCAACGACTCAACAAGTAATTTTACTTAAAAACACCCCTCTTTTTTTTTTTGTTTGAGTTTTATATGTTATTTTATTTTTTGGTTTGGAGGTTATTGTAGAATTAAGAGATTGTTCAGATGGAAAACAAGGCTGTTTTTCTTCCCCATTTTTTGACTTGAAGATGGAATGAGAAAGCCGTTGATTGGTTGCTCAGAAAGAGAAGGAAAATGGGATGCTTGATTTTTCCTTGTCTTGTCTTATCTTTTTTTTTTTTTTTTTGGGCTCCCTAGTCTTTCTTAGAAACTTTACGATCCTTAAAACACAGATGGAAAAGTATGTCTTCTTTATTTTGGTTGGTTGGTTGGTTGGTGAGAAAGTGAAGGAAACTGAGAAGCTTGATTTTTCCTCAACTTTGTTGCCCCCCAACTCTTTATTGTATTTAAGGACTTTAAAAGGAGATGGGAAATGAAACAATGTCTTTTATGTTTTGGTTGGTTGTTTGGTTGCTGAGAAAGTCTGTTGTAAGGGAAAAAGGATTGATCTCTGATTGTAAGTTATGCTTATTTTGGTGGATGCAGTGTTTTGTTACTAGATAGGTTTTTTTTTTTTTTTTTTTTTGTGACATTTTTTATTGCATTTAGAAAGAAAATGGGAAGAAAAGATCCTAACTTTTTGTTTTTCATTTTTACTTGCAGGAATTCGGGTTCACCAATGAACGACCGGAAGCCAGTGGCGGCGCTGCCGGAGAAGGAAGATCGGTACTACACGACAAGGGGTTCGTTGGGATTGGATGAGAATGGGAAGATGTTGGGATTGGATCATCATAATGGTCATTTAGGGGATTCCAGAGGAAACAATGTTTGGCCAAAACTGTTTCTTTCATTGTCTAGTAAAGAAAAAGAAGAGGATTTCATGGCCATGAAAGGGTGTAAGCTTCCTCAGAGGCCTAAGAAAAGAGCGAAGTTTCTCCAAAAAAGCTTACTTGTAAGTGTGCTTGTTCATTACATCTTTAACGTGGATTTTGTTCTTAGTTGTTGATTCCTCAGATTTTTGACATTTTTATTTTACATTTTTATGTTTATTGTTTTATTTTGCAGTTGGTAATGCCTGGTTCATGGTTATCAGACTTGTGCCAAGAAAGGTATGAAGTTAGGGAGAAGAAGGCTTCAAAGAAGGTACTTTTTATTCTCTTTCCTCTTATTGAGTTTCCTCTCTATAATGTGATTCTCATTTTTTTCCCCTTGAAAGTCCTTGTTTGGTTGCTGAGAATGGCCGAGGGAGAGAGAGGGAAAAAAAATTAGAGCTTGTGTTTGGACATTAGATTTAACATGGATTTGGATTTCATTGATGCAGAGACCCAGGGGATTAAAGGCCATGGGAAGTGTGGAAAGTGATTCAGAATGAGATGACATACTACTTTCGGAATTAAACCAAGAAAAGAGGACGGGCATGGCTTTTTTTTCCCCCATTGGGCAGTGAGAGGGTTGAAAAGGCAAAAAAAAAAAAAAAAAGGCAAGAGAAAGAGGAAAAAGAAGATAAAAAATGTTGCCCATGTCTCCTCTCCAATGGTGAAATTTGCTTAGGATTCTGAAATTCCAAAATAAAAATCGTTTTCTTTTTTGATAAGAGAGTCCCTTTGAGGTTCTGACGCAGCTTTTCTTATTCATCTCTCTGTTGTTTTAATATCACTCTCAAGCTTCATGTGAGCTCCAAGCAATCCCAAGAAGGGTGCATTTTTTCGCTGGAGATGTATGGACGGTATGGATGTACTAAGATTTGAATGGCCTTAAATCGTTGAAATTGTCAAGATTCAGTGTTTATTTTTAATCATTTTTTTAAGATTCAGAATGGTCGCAAAATTATCAAGTAAATTTTATTACGGTTCAATAGTTAGCTACCAGTAAAGAATTTTTTCACTTATTTTAACGTGTTTGACAAATAAATTTCAACTTAAAACATTATAGCGTACAAGAATTTTGCATGTTAAAGTTTACACTCTTTTGACAAGTGAGAACAGTTTAGTTATAAATTCTTTTATTTCAGCTATAGATTAAAGGTTTAAGTCATGTTTTGTTCCACTTAAAAGTATGTGGTATTTTCTTTTCTTTTGTCCAGAAAAAAAAAATTTACACTCATTTGCTAAATACATGGTATAAAATTATGTTCTTGTGTCATTTCCTATTGTTTTGTTTAAAAAATGCCAACTTTTGAGCATATAAATTCTTTAATTTAGGGGGAATTTATATCGTATAGTGATTGTTTTAACCATTTAATGTATAACTTTTCAAGTCATTTTTTTGTAGCACACGATAAAAAATTCATGAATCAAACCGAAAAACTAATCTAAAACAACAGTACTTATTAATAATGAGAAAGCACAGTAGAAAACGACCCTACTTGGCTTATGTTAATTTAGGAGGGAAAATGCAACATTACCACTCAGAAGGAAAAAGGCATTACAAAAGAAGAATGGAAAAATATTACTTTATATTGAAAAATAAAAAATTTTCTGTTTTTACAAACAGCTTCTAATTCACTAAACGAACGCCCCAAAACTGCAGTAACACTGCTTTTTCCTATGCCCCAACTAAGAATTACAAGCTATTTTTCTATGGCTCTCTTTTTGATCATTTACATGATCAACACCTATATTCATACAAAAACCAATTTATGTACACTTACATAGTAGCCGTCAATAACCCCTTTCCCGATGCCAGCAGAAGCAAATGTTGGACCATGATGCTTGAAGTTTTCATCTCTAGACAGTCAGCCTTGCGCTGAAAGAATAAGGCGATTCCGCTCGTTTCTCACGTTCGTTTAAGCTCGAAGATCTTGCATGTAGTTCCACCAGTCATAAATGGCTATTCTTGATGCTCCTTGGAGCACGAGAATCACTTGTTTGTCTTGAGCCTGCTCGGGAATCACTAATCAGTCCTTTGAGCGGCACAGATCAATATACACAATTCTCAAGAACCAGAAAATGAAAAAAAAAAAAAAAAAACATAAAAGGAAAATATAAACATCTACAAAACCACCACAGAAATCTATCATCCACTGTGAATTCAAATACCAATTGATGGTAAGACCCAACCTATCATGGCAATTTTAAGGGTACAATTACATGAGTTTGTACTCAGGACCTACTGCTTCAACACCATAAAACCTGGGTGATTGAATGTTTTGAATATTTCATTGATCAAAGAAAGTTTGCACAACAATTTAGTGTACACAAGATAACCTATTAGGATCTAAATTGGAAACTAAGTAATTAAAGACATTGCACATCCTATACAGCTAATAACCATGAAATTCGTAAATGTTCGCAAATGGTAATATAGCCCGGACGATAAATTTCCATTCCTCAATAAATTTATAGACATCCAAAGGTAGATCAGTTTCTCATGCATTAGCAAAAGGCTACAAAAACTTTATTTGATTTACACTTGCTTGTGTGCACATGTACATGTGTGAGATCCCAAAAAAAAAAGTATAGGAGCTTTTGATTTCTGAAATGGAGTCAGAGTAGAGCCAGAAAGTTGTACTTGGTAAACATTTCTAATATGAGCGCACAAGGCAAATTTGCACATCCCATACAAGAGAAGAGACCCGAATAACAGCATGACGTTTAAAACAGGCACTAAAAAACCTAAAAGAAAGAGACACGCAAGGGCAATGTGTTTTGAGAAGTTGACATGTTCAGAGGACAGAAAATTACCTGATCATTTGGTGTAATGAAATGTGGCCACTGTTACATGCCTGCTGAGTGTATCTGGTCTTTGTACAGCCCAAGCAATTCAAATTTGAATACATGCTGAAATTCAATACCATCTGTGCTTAAACTACAAGGGTTCCAGGGTTACTGATGCTTTGGTGAATACAGAGAGAACAAATGGTGCTTCTTCTCCAGGGTGTATAGTTGTGGGTATTATTGTATAACCTTTAGGATCAGGCTCCAAAACCATTTCGCAAGATATTTCTCGAGAGTTGACATAATCAGTCCCACCAACCGATTCATGTAAGTAGATATTATAAGCAGCACGGCGACCACGAGTTTTAAGTATCCTCATTCCGATGTAAAACATCATGGAATCGTGACTGGATTGATAATTTCTGAAACCAGCTACTGTCCTTGAGAAGCTCACACCCTAAACGTACAACATTTAGGAAAGTTATATATCAAAGAAATGGTAAAGAGGGCTAGAGAGAGATTTCGTTCATGTAGAGCACCTGCGTCAACGTTATAAACACGTGAATTGGATATGAAGCATCTGTACCCGTAGCCTGTAATCGAAACTGAGGATTTTGATGCCAAGTATCATAGTCCTGGCAACCACCAGCACTGTAACCTCGCCATTGGCCATGGACAGAATACCGCATCTCTAGAGGGTAGACCCGACAAACATATATTGATCGAAAGTGAACCTGAAAATCTTGCCAGGACATCCAGAATATGCCATCTTTTGACTGTTCATCAAAGATGGTTAGAACACAAGAATCAGATCTCATTAAAATTATGCATCAAAGAATAGCTAATATTAGGTAACCATGCATGTCCAATAAAACGCATCTCATGTGGTGGAGGGGGAAGCCCACCTGTGGAACGTGCTTTAGCTTATGTTTCATCCTATCGGTCCATTCGGGAGATGAGTCGGACCAAGGGCCATTCCACTCAACTTCGTTCGCCCATGGATTCCGTATTTGAATAAGCTTGTGGCCATCCACCTCTCTTACCTGAACACATTTCTAGTAAGTACCAAATTTCTACCCAGACAAGAAACAGAAAAATAAAAAAAGAGACAAATAGCATTCCAACGCACCTGTAATAACGCGTAAGCATGGCCCTGCACGATGCCACTGGAGGAGATATGCACGTCTGAACCCGTTGGACTTCCGACACCAAGTAGAAATCCCTCTTGTTTGAATCGCAACAATTGAGACCAGAGTCTACCACTTGCAAGATCAATTTGAGCTTGGGCACTTCTCATGTCAATTTCCTCACCAGCACCTCCAGTAAGGTCCACAAGAGCATCCTGAACAAGCCCGCCTTCTAGGGCTTCATAAGAGCCATGCAATTTGGCATACGCCTTCTCCAGTATAGAGACCCATAGTTCGTTGCGCTTCCTACTAGTAGCAAATGCTGGCTTACCCGGTGATTCACATGGTATCCAATCATCGACGACGACAGGAACCCACTCACCCTGAAAAAACATGAAATAACAGCCTTTTAAGTAAGTTTTTTTTCCCCCCACAAAGGAACAAATGATACATGACAATAAATTAGGATGGCAAAAAGCAGTGCTCTGAATCATATAGTTGGTTGTAATAAGTTTTGAGAATATAGATACCATAAGCTCGTATGTGAAAATCTCTTAGCAGTAACTACATTTATGGCTGAAATATTAAGCAACCTGAATACAGAAGCGAATGGTGTAGATCCCTTCATCATTATACTCTGGAGTAATAATCACGTCTGATATCCGTGGAACCTCCGCCAAAACAGCAACAGCGCTTAGAAACCAACAATCACCCAATCGGCCCTATATGCAGAAAAAAATGCCAATTATAGAACAGAAGAAGCTAAGTTAAGGTAAAAAATTAGTACCAAGTTGTAAAAGGCCGAACCTGACAGACATCAGAAGGATTGGCAGTCCCATCAAATAAGCACGGTTGAGCATCAAGGCGCCTTTCTTTTGCAATATCGGCTGGCCTCGTCCACTCAGAAACCACCTTGATTGAGAAGAACAAGAAAAGTTGGTCCAATTAAGAAGATAGATACAAACACGGAATTGTAGAAATTAAACTAACCAGCAACTTCTGAGGGGGATTGTCTGGATCCAAAAATAATGATTGATCATTTGGTGGAAACTCCTGATCAGTAAAATGCTCTTCTCCCCTTGAAATGAGGGCCTCTTTGACTGCAGATTCAACAGAAAGCATTCGCCGAGTGATTTCTTCTTGTGTTTCCATCCTGGGCTTCCTATACCTCCTTGCAAAGGAATCCACATCAACCGCCATCTCACGTCCAGACCTTCTTTTCCTCCCACTTGAGTATTGTCCATCCCAATCTACGTCATCCCTATCGTATAAGTCTACATCGGCAGGATCACTATCCCATTCGTCAACCTAAGTAGAACAAACAAGAAGCAGGTCGTTAACAGGTCAAACCAGCAATTTCATAAACTAGAGTTAACCCTGTTTATAATTAATAAACAGTACAATGACATAATATAAGACACATACCCTCGCAGGTGAATCTGCCCACTGCCAATTGTCTTCGGGAAAATCTGTCATACTGAACTCAGCTGAACCTACGGCGGCGTGGAGAGCAGCAATCTCGTCTTCAGTTAAGCACCTTCCCCATATGAAGACATCCATTAAATGCATCTTAGACTCGGCTCCTTCACTATCTGACCTCCCAAATGCATCCATATCGATAGGTGGTCTAACCCCAATCCAAACTTCTGTCCCTTGCTCCCAAATGCTCTCACCAATATGCAATGGTAATCCAGTTTGGTATCCATCAAAACCGCCATCTAGATAGCAAGTTGCCTCCCCTAAATCAGCATCAATCGTCATAGTTACCATATGCCACCTGCAAAGTGAATTAAAGAACCCATATTGAGCAGACAGCTACCCGTAAAACAAGTACGTATGGTGGAAAGGGAATCCTTGGAGATTGATTTCTCCAACAGCTGCTTCTCAGGCTGATCCAAATGTTACAGAAAAATACATGGTACTGAATAAGCAAAGGGAAAATTGCTAATAATGATTGTCAAGAAAGCAAAAATTCCGAAACCTTCCATCGGCAATGCTAGTTGCACTGATACTCCATTCCTTTGCAACTGTGGTTTGCCTGTCACCTTTGGTGATCAATCGAAGCCCAACTTGTCCAGCTTCAATACCTTGCTCAGCACCAGCCACCAAGATTTCCCAGCATATTTTCTGCTGAAACTCGGTGCCTAAAAGGCAAACAGGTCCAGATTCTGGTTGAATCATCACAGCAATAGAAAAGCTAACCTTTCTAGTTTGACATATGCTGGGATCAATCTGGCCATAATGTCTTCCAGTTATGGTTGGTTCGTCGTCCAGAATGCATATAGCACCCACAATTCCGGTCTGCCAACAACATTAACTTCTATCAAATTATCATTAACAAGCAGCGACGAAAGCAAGGTACCCTAAAAAAAAGAAGAAAGCAAGGTGCAACATAAACAAACTTGGCTAACTAGGCAGATAAAATTAAGAAGAGAACATGGAGAAGGCTTCAACTCTAAGATCAAATGTATGAATTTCAATTCACCAGGTCACTTTTGGGATCACTAAAACTCCACAAGGCAATGTGGATGACATTAGAAAATAATAAGCATTGATGCAAGCATACCCATCATAGAGTATCCATAAAAAAGTAAGCAATAATAGGCTATTGCATACTAGAGAGGCTATACAAGACCTACTCAGAACAGAGTCTAACATGGTACAAGTACCAATAGCTGAAAAAAAAAAACAAATGCACAAACAAAACCTGAAGCGCTCGACGATCTAACTGAGTTGAGCGTATTCTGCGAGCAATGCTTGAGACTCTCTCTCGAGCAAAAGAATCATCAAGAACAGAATCACCTCCAACAGCACGAACTGCAGCTGCCATGGCTGCTGCTTCCCTGCTACCAGCATTAGGCATTGAAGAAATAAGTGAAGCTTCTATCTCCTTCCATTTACGTTCTTCCTTCTCAAGAAGAGCCTTTCTTCTTTCTTTACCCCTTCCCTCCTCTTCACGTCTTTGCATTAAGAGTTCCTCTTCCATCTCCTTTTCTCTAATGTAACTGTAAAAGTAATATAACAGAGCATTTAAAAACATACACAAAAAACTGAACAGTTCCATACTTTATAAAAGTGCCAAAATGGAGAGGGGAACTCATTTACCTCTCTTGAATTATCTCAAATTGCCTACGGTCCTCTGGCATCCATTTTTTAATTTTCTTGGCACTTAGGTCTGAAAACCCAATGCTATCAAGGAAAAGTCTTAAGCGAACCTCATCCTACGATATACCAGATACAATTATATCATTGTTATTGAGACAAATATAACTTGGAAGATAATGAGAGAGAATTGGTAGCTACCTGCACTCTCTCTGCCTTAGCAGTCAAACCAAGCAAAAGAAGTAGATAACCACCGAATTTATCCCACATATACACCCATTCAGTATCAATTGCCTCTTCGAAAGCCAAAATCCGTGCATGAGCACACAATTGTCTTCTGTGATCCACATCACTTGAAGGCCCAAAGCGGAAAGTCCCCCCAGATCTAATTTTGCAGAAGAATGAACCTGCCACTAATTCTTCGTTTCTCAAACGATCCCTCAATTTCATGACATCTGCTCTTGGAAGCACAAAATTCCCTGCCCTATCACGCATAATAGTAGGATCTCCAACTAAAAGAGCAGCGGAACTGGCAGACCTCTGAGGAGCTGAATAGGTTCCAGATAATGCATTTCTTGTCTGCATGGACAATGAAACATTCACAAAAAATATCCAAAAACATAAAAAATCACCTTATCATACAAGAAAGTATCTTTTTCCCTCTATTCAAAATGGTTAACTGAAGGAGAAGAAAATTACATAATAAGACATAAAATTGTTTAATGGAAGGATGAAGCATTGTTTAACACGTGCGAATAAAAGTCAACAATCAATCTCGTCACATAGTATGTTGATGCATATATTGTCAAGCGCTTTGCTCCTCTAAACATGCTGTAATAATTTTCTTTACTGGGCGCCCATAAGGTAAATTATCAGTGCACCTCGTCGACATCTTAGGACTTTGTAAGTGATTCCAATAAATATTACAGTCGCCAAGGATCACCATATGCATGACATATTTACAAGTTTCTTTGCCAAAAATCTAAAAAGCTGATGAAATTAATACAAGAGGATAACAGAATAATTTCTTCCTGAATCTGCAATTTCTTGTCAAAAAGTTCATAATAAAATTATTCACACCTTAGTGGCAGATCTGGCAATAGCTTGAATAACAGTTTCCTTGCTGAGAAAGTGAACTGCATCTTCCATCATCTAGAAATATAAGATCATGAAATATAGTTAGAGAAAGACCATGTTCAAAAAAACATTTATTTATAAGTCGTCTATGTGCAGTGCACACAAGAAGAGTGGACAACATGGTAGGTAAATCTAATCTCTTTAAAAGCTACCATTAAACTTTTATCATCAGTAATAGAACTAATGTCAAGATCTCCAACTTGATGCAATAGGGAGAATAATGTTGAGAATTCTGTGGACACACCTCAAGAGTCAAGCAAGGACGGGACACGGCAAAACCAAAGGCAACGACAAGGGTAATTGCTGATACAGCAGCACCAGCAAATGGTGGATAAATTTCCAAACTCGCAACAACACCCCAGCCCTCAGTTGCCAATGCAACCCCATAAAGCATCAGAAATGCAGCACTATTAAGAAATATAAACACAAATCAGGAAATAATAAAATTACTGCATGTTTGATGCATGTTGACACCTTTGGTAAGTGAAACAAGAAAACAGAGACTACCCAAACAAACCTGACATTCTTTCCACAGTCTGCATGAGCATCATACACGTATACTGGAAGAACTCTGGGAGAGTACACAACTATAGGAGGTGAAAGAAGAACCTGCAAGGAAGCAAAGTTCACATTCAAAAATTTAAGGAGCGGGAAGAAAAGAAAAGAAAAGAGGGAAGGTCAACATTGTGCAACACAAGATGAAGAGGATGGAAACAAAAAGAAACAGAGAAGATGAACCACAACTGATGACTTTTAAATAAGGATTTCAAAGAAACTGAATACAACTCACAGTCAAAGCTCTCCCAGCAACAAGAACCAAGAATGAAAAATAACCAACAGAAGCTCCCACAAATGGCTTGTCTGAAAAGAACAATAAGATTGGCAACATCAGCAGGAGGTATTACGACGCAATATGCTGGAAAAACAGAACACAGCAAATTCACGATCTTGTATTTACCTCCGATCCATCCAACAACAAATGCAGCCAGAGCCAAAAGAAAAGCAAGGAAACAAACAACAAACATTTGGGTCCTCGTCAAATAGAAATTGTTCGAAGCCCAATAGTGGATAGCACCGATTGCCAGTACTACCAACAGAAGAACTAAAAGACAAGCCACTCCAATCTGTTGCCATTTCAAAAGCATCCTTTTAGAGAGGTAACCGCATGAGAAAATTAAGAAAGCAACAAGGACAAAATAAGTCATCCCCTACCGTCCATGGTTCAATTACAGCTATAACGGCCGATATTTCACCGAGTAGAAGAAGAAGACCAATTGTAACAAAGATATATACACCTCGAGAAAGTTTCCAATTATCATCTTTCCTGAAAACAGTTTCCATGGGAGAATATTAATTTGGCATGAATCAATCAATAAATTCCAATCTCTAAAAAACATAAAGTCATGTATTTGAGCCAGAAATTTCAATTAACAGAGAGTAGTACAAGTTCACTAACCATTTGTAAAATCCACAACCAAGAGATAGAAAAGCCGGAATGCACAACAAAGGAAGTAAAGCAGCAAGGAAATCACCCTCCGTTGGATCTTGGTCATCCCTAGACTTTACAACCATCAAATAGGATCCACCACAGAAGGACAGGAGGACAACTACAAAAAAGATATCATGCTTCAAAACAATGCAATAAAAGGAAAACCTAACCTCAAGCACCAAGCATGTTAGAATTCAAATGGAAAACGAGATCAAAAAATAAATAAATAACATAACATAAACTAGAATTTTACCTGTAAATATTGCCACACACAAAGCAGATGACACAGAGAATCTATATGTTGCGAACCATGAAACAATTGGCAGTACACCAGTAACTACTAAGGCAATCAGGGAAGCCATAGCCCAGCCAATGTACACAGATGATGCATAGGGAGAGGTGAAGTTTTTCTGCTCGCCGGTCCATCCCTTGTATCCCAAATCTTCTAAAGGCTTTGCAGACACAATCGCGCCCAGCGATAATACAGATCCAGCAAATACTAGCATACAAACGACGAGCATAACACCCTGGCACAGAGAAGATGAAAACAGAAAAAGAAAACAAGAAAAGGAATGTCAGCCAACTAGCAAAAATGTTGTGCATTGCTTGTTGCACCTTGTATCCTGTCCTTTTTTTCACTTGTTTATTTGTTTTTGTTTTTTCCCTCCTTTTCGAACCTAATTCAAGTATTCCTGCTTGCATTAACAAATTTTAATGGAAAGTTGATGCATCAAAGTGAGCGCTAGAGCACAATAAAAGCAAAAAATAACTGGGTAATTGTTAGGCAGAAGTGCCTGCAAAATTGATTAGCTTATCCAATTGAAATACATGGATAAACAATGCTCGCTTACTGAAAAGGGTGTGCTTTAGAATTTTTATTTTAAAAGAAGTAAGGTTACAAATGCCTATAGCTATCTAATAATAGAAGGCTGTCAAATAAAGTGAAAATACAGTAAAAGGCAACTTGTAACCTTATACCTATAACTGCACTTGCTTCAAAAACAAGTAATAAATAGATAGATAAATAAATACAACTAAAAGCTCTTTGAAGCTTAAATTATTTCAAAAATGCTCAAGAACTCTAATAAAACATAGATGTGGGAATATGAAGTATGAACCTCTTTTGTTCCAAGAGATCGAGGGTTTCCTTCAGGACCAGCACATTTTAATTGAGGAAACCAAAACTGGTATCCATTACGGATCCATATAGGACGAGCAACAGAGAGGCATGCCAACATGAGTGGTCCGGTCAACGACAAGCCAAGAAGAACTGATGATTTACTGCAAAGCACATGTTCATGAATTACAGCACAAGTAAGCTGATATAAATATGACATCAAACGTACAAGGCCCAGAATAGTGGTCGACATTTTCCCCCAAAAAAAAAAAAAAAACACGAAGGCGAAAAGAAAAAGAGGTGAACAATAACATATGGGAAACTACATTTACTGCCCATAGGGTTTTTCAAACTTATATTAAATAATCCAAAAGAAAAGGAAATAAAAAACCATAAAATCATAACCTTATGACTGAAAGTGAAACATTTATGAAAAAGAAATTACTAATTGGAAAAATAAAAAAGTGAATTTTGGATCTTGCACGTCCATCTCTACAAGTTATCTAAGTTATTTTAAACAGGTTATAGCTTACATACCCATATTTAGATGAATACTGCAAAGGTATTTTGATTATTGAACGGTTAGATGGAAATCCAAGTAAATAGAACAGAACCAGAAATATAATGCTCTATTTGAGTGATGTAAGCATTGCCAATATAATTTATTTCACATGTCAACCGTCTTAGTATTATTAATTTCAGCCAAAGCTGTATTCAAAGTAATGATTAAAAAAAAAAAAAAAAGAATAGTGTGTGTTGGTTGAGTCTTTTCATTTGGCATCGTCCACGATTACAAGGAGAAAACAAATCTCTATCAATAACCTATAATTAAGGAATGGTTATTTGCGTAATAGTTAATCTTGATCTACATTGTTCAGCCTGATTCTTATCAGCTTAGCTTTAGGAAGAACAGAAGTTTAACCACCATAAACTTTTTTCCTTTTTTGAGAAACAAAAACTTAACTATAATTATGAATTGTGATATCCCCAACACACTTATAATGCCAACTTCTAGTCAGCATTTTTAAACAAACAAAGACGAATTCAACAAAGGTGATAATCTTTCAGGAAGAACAGCTTAATAGCCACATCCCCAAGACAGAGTCAGCTTAATGGGTAAAGGGGAAAAAATGAAAACAATTAGCTAAGTAACAAGAACATACCTCAAGAACGAAAGCAGCAATCCAACCAAAGTGCTACACAGCCAAGCAACAATACCATACTACAGAAGCATGGAATATAAGAAAACAAGAGTCAATTATACCCTTAGGAATGGCACAAAGTAAGCATGCATAAATGAAATGAAGAATAAGGTAGCTGCAACAATTAGTCGAACACTACAGCCAAAAAAAGAAGAGAAGGAAAGAAATTAGCTGAAGTTCTTGAATGGAGAAACTAGTGGCAACAGGGCAGGACAACAGAAATGCAACCCCCCTCCCCCACGTTAAGGATCTCTAATAGGTTTGCTATTATTATTAAAATAAATAAATTGAATACAAAAGAGAATAAGTTATCCAGTACACCATGAAAAACTGCAAACACAGGACTTAGAAAATGGATGATCCCATCAATCCTTGCAAATTCGTGGAAAAAAAAAGGTTGCAACAATTCACAACTGGAAAACTTAACTTTGCAGCTACACCTATCCAAAGTTCAGATCCTCCAAACGAACATATGATTGGTCCCACATATTTGACCCACTTTTACTGAACACTAAATCGAAAGATAACACACCACCAGACCCAAACTATACCCTTTACGAAAAACTTCTAAGTAACTTGTCTAATGAGGACTTCAGTTTAGCTTGCAAAGCATACCTTGAGGGGTTTGGAGGTCATGGCCATTTCTTCTGCTTGAAGCGACCGGTAAAATGCCATGATTGAACAGACAACTGGGGATAATAGCAGTACCGCAAAGCCAAATTCAAACTGACAAGCAGAATCCCACAATTATATACATATTAGCACATACTACGACAAATTTAAATCAGTTCCAAATATGTCTGTCACACGAGTAAAGGAAGATATAATCCGTTAAGGATAACTACCTAGAATGCGAGTATTTTATGGAAAGAGAGCTTCATTTACCTGTTGGTGACTGGCATTTATTATTCTGATTGTCTTCGGGCGGAAAATTGCAACAAATACTGTTTCGAGGATAAAGACAAAACTAAAGAGAACCCATGCTCGCTCAGGGATTCCTGCTATGTGGTGCAAAACAAGTCTCGATAATTGAAGCCATTTTTCAAGACCATGAAGTCTTAGTTCTTCTGATAATGAAATTTGATTGGGTAAAGCATTCTCAACACTGTTGGAGTCGATAATTGTGATGTCAGTATTATCACGATGATCTCTATCAGCATCCAAACTACTCCTCTGAAGTAAAGCAAGAATAGTTGGGTCCAAACTCTTCTCTTTCAACATCATAGCAAAGTTAGGATCCAAGCCTTTATCTTGCAATAGGCTAGCCAGTTCACGATCACCTAGCCTTGCCCTTCGCTTCAACATAGATGTGATCCTTGGGTCATTCATCCTTTCTTGCAATGCCAAAGCTAAATTCAAATCTAATGTTTGTTGGTTTGCAGAGTTTGATGTGCTAGATTCACAGCCTTGGCTTTCAAGACCACTACTAGAACAAACCACCAATGAGCTATTGTGGTCAAAGGTCTTATCAGTTAATGATGTTCCTACTTGCTCTTGAAGTACAGAACGGCAAGAACTGCTACACAATGCTAAACTTGGTCTTCCACTATCTATGCTCTTGTCACTATTAATCCCCTCGTGAGAACTTGCTGTTCGACACAACACATTATTCCAGTTGTTAGCATCAACCACACCTTGTGTTGTGCTCCTATTGCTTGTTTCAATAACATTACCAAGAGGACCAGCTTCAACGCTGCTACTACGTTTCAGACTTGAGCCACAACCATCAGATGAGCTTGATGAACTGTTTTGTTCTTTCCTCCGAAATCCCTCTCTAAGACGAATCACTGTACTCTGTAGGGCATCTCTCCTTGCAGCTAATGGGTTTGTCATGGAAAAATGGCGAGAAACAAAGGCCCCTGATAGCACAGATGCCACAATTGCATAGCTAACGCAATGCCCCAAGTACCTAACAAAATTGAAAAATGGCAATAGCTTTGACAACCGTAAACCAAATCCGGTAGGCATTTATATAAGACCAAAAAGGTAGCACTAACCAGTAGTGGACTCCAAAGCAGATAAGAAAAACTCGTGATGTGCCGGCTACAAATAGTGCTGTAACACCACTGCGAAGGAGCTTAAACCCATACAAGCATGCCCCAATGTTCCAATCTGTAGTAGTATATAGACAAAAACTTAAGCATGACTCTCAAAATATCGATTTTTATCCCTTCATAACTCAGAATATCTAAACATGAGAACTAAAACAACTGGACGAAATGAAAAACAAGTCTAACGAACCAATAATGATAACAGCAGCTGATGTAGCAGCTCCAAGCCAACGTTCTTCCTCTGCAGTTAGACCATATAAGATGGAGTATACAAGAAGCACTGCTAGTGAGCCAAGGTAGAGCAGCCCAAGATGTGTAGCCCTAAATACATATTACAAAAATTAGAGAAGAAAGTTAGGAACAAAGTTTTAAGAGAAGCTTGAGATCAGAGAAATAATGAAATATAACTATGCGCTACAAATGCCCCTTTTCACTTGGCACAGTTTAAAATGTTACACCAATTAGGGATTGAACCAAGCGTGCCCTACCACTTGATTTGGAGACACCAAGACTTGACACAAGGCCAATAAGATGTGGAGATATCAAGACTTCGGGCAAAAGTCCACAAATTAAACCAAAAATGAAAAAGGTAAAAACTTCTATTAAAATTAACCAACTATTTTACCTTCACACTAATCCTATAGCCAACCTGGTCTCATTTTAAAATATATTTTACGTACATTTAGTAATGGAAGATAAATGAGCGGAAGGCTTGCCTGCTAGATTGTCGAGGATATAACTCGTTAGGGTCTGGTGGTTCTGGTAAACAGGCCACAGGACCCACTTCTATACAATCAGAATAAGCAAATTTGTATGCCTTCCTTACATATTCATCCACATCTAAGCCATTCCCTGCACAAATTCAAAAGAGGAAACTTACCAAAAGATAAGAACCAACACCCGAAAGGAAACTTGATAAAAAAACTACATATTATTTAAATAGTGGAATTCACTTGTCAATATGGAAGCACAAATAAAAAAAAAAAAGAAAACCAACTCCCAAAAGAAAATTTGATAGCAAAAACTACAGTCTACGAATCACTTAAACATGAGATTCACTTGTTGATTTGGAAGCATAAGTATGGAAGCAAATAATTATATCTAGATAAAAGAAATAAAAGTACCATTAAACACCATTCTAGATATGAAGAGCATGTTGATTGCTAAGGCAATTGCTGATACACCAAAGAAGAAGCCAGAAGGCGAATACCGCTGAGATGCCTTTGCACCAGCTGTAACATACACGGCACAAAGTTCGTATGCACAAAGAAGAGCAACTGCTAGAAGTAGAAGAACAGCAACAGCTCCTGGGAAAGCAAAGTTTGAGAAATCAAGGGCAAAACTCTTAAGAGACAAATGTTAGAACATCAAATACAACAGATGATAAAAACATCAAGCTCATATTGTGAGTTCTTCTAACACGTCCTATAATGTAACGGATCCTATTCTTAAACAAAATTTTTCTAACTCGCTACGATAACTTCAACATGAATGGACGACATATTTAGCAACTATCATACATCACCCTTTGTATGCTCCAAATCTCATCTTTTAATAAAAATTTTTTTCATTGTTAACATCCAGCAGACCGGCAGATAACACCTTTGTCTAGCTCTAATAGCAGTATAACTAATAGGCCACATTTTTTTCCATAGCCAAACCTTTCTCTCTTTTTCCCCCCTTTTTTTTCTGTGATAAAGAGGCAGAATTGATACAAAACAAGAAAACAAAACAAAACCAACGTTAAAAATATATTCTAAAACCTTACAAAACATGTGCGCTTCATTCCAAACACAATCGAGCCTTAACAAAATAAGGAACTAGTTATTTGGATCATATTTCAGATTAAAATCTTAGTATCTGCCGTTTCTGCTAAGGCTTCTCCAGAATCACTACAGCTTGTACTTATTTTACACCTCTCAAAAGATACAAATGGAATACTAGTCCATGAGCCATGGCATTGCCTCTCGTAAAATTTTAACTACAACTTGCACAACATAGTGGTTTTTGCAATTGGCAAATAAATTGTACAACATACTTAAAATTTTAAGTAAGAGCCCTTGTTAAGAACAATGGAAATTTTCTGTACACATTAAATTGAAATCTGCACCTCTGTAAAAGTTTTGAAGTCACGTGATTTGCTAACAGTGGAAAGAGCATAACAATATTGGTTCACTGCACAGGAAAAAATGTAATCCGACTATAAGAAATTGCAAGGAAATACGTACTTGAGCTTTGCCACTGTGTTCTCCACCAAAGCATAATAGAATAAAAAGCCAATAAAAGAGCAGTTCCCGCCATTATTACAGCCAGACCAATTATGTCTCGGCCCAGTATAACGATCAGCCAGCCACCCCAAATGATAAGTACCACAACTGGAGAAATCACAACCGCCCATGCAAAGAGAGATAGGAAACTACACAATATATCCAGATGTGGTCCTTGCAAAATATTCGGCCATTTTCTGGCAAAGATCCAACTAAAACACATGCAGAACAAGCATACGAAGAAAATTACAAACACAATAATTTTAGAATTTGTATGAAAACGCAATCTTAAAAGAGAACAAAGAAATTTCTCAAAGAGGTTCTATCTTTTCCATCAACATTAACAGAAATAACAGACACCTGCTTATCCTTACCCAAAGGAACCAGACTACTATAATTTGAGAAAATACAGACACCCAAGTTAGCTTCATGCATGTCGATAAAAATACAAACTAGTATAATACGAGCTTCTAAATTCTAATTACATATCTCCAAACGTACCGATTAGAAGATTCAAAATAATCTTGGAGAACAAAGAAGGACAAATGACGAAACTTAAAAAGGTCAAGTCTCTAATCAAAAGTCAAAACAGTTCTACAACATGTATAATATATCCAGATGTGCCCCATGTTTTGTCCTTGCATTGCATTGTCCACCCATAACAGCCATAGAGGTTACCAAGCAAGAAACACGTTTCTGTCGCTAAAAAAGGGGTTGCATAATTTCCAAAGAATCTTTAAGAAGTGCACAATGAAAGATGATGACAAGAATTGTGCAGCTCCTACTTCCTAACTGAATTAAAATCGCCTTTGTTTTCCCTGAACTTGGGGGTGGGTGGACTCTTACTCTAGACCTCAATGGAATTACCCCTAGGCTAAATCTGCAACCTTAGTTGAAAGGCTTACATACATCCAAAAGTATCCCAAAACCCAACCACAAACTAAAGCACTGCATTTAAGCTTACTCCTTACAATTATCATTCCCAACACTAAAAACGAAGGAATGAACCAATTAGAGAGTTCTATAGAGTTTTCAGTGCAGTCCCTAGATCGAATTAAAACCGTGTCCAAAATCCAAAAATAAACTAAAACCGCTGCAACTTTTAGCTTACACTTTTGGTCTAGGATAGCAAATAAAAATGACACTAAAAAGAATGTCATGTGAGAAACACCATTTCCAACCCTAAAAACGAAGGAAAGCACCCCTTAGAGAGAGAATTCTAAGCATCTTCACTTCCATACATAGTTCATAGTTTCGAATTAAGTCCAAACATAAAAAAAGATAACATAAAAAAACTGCATTTTTAGCTGACATTTACGGTCTCGGAAACATAACCATTATTAATTATAATAATGTGAAGTAAGAAATACCATTTCCGATACTGAAAATAAAAGGAAAATAATTAAAATCACCTGTAAATTCTCCAAGGCCTCCAATTGACCGCCCATAGTATAGTAAACGAAGCCAAACCCAAAGCGGAGAAAATGCTCCCCGATATCACGCACGCCAACATCACCCGATGCTCATCACCTTCCCCTTCCATGGCCATGGCCGGCCCCTTCCTTCCTCTCTCTCCTCTGCCATAACATGCAAAAGAAAGAAACTCCATGAACAAGAAATCGGAGAATTAAGGAATAAAACAGAGAAAAGCTTTACTAATTTCTCACCTCCTAGTGTTGGATAAGCTGGAATTGCAACGCCATCGTAGCGGAAACTAGAGTTTTGAAGCTGAAGAACAAGAAGAAGAAGAAGAAGTTTGAAAAAGAGCTGAAATTAGGTTGTAGCTGAGAAAGCTAGGGTTTTGGGCGGATCAAGTCAGAGACCGCCAAAACGAAGAAGATGAAGAAAAAGAAGAAGAAGAAGAAATGTTGACGATTCTAGGGTTTGTGTTGTTTGGCTATGGTGGATTTTAGCTTTATCTTTCTCTCTGGGTTTTCTCACAGAGAGAGGAAAGAGAGAGAAGAAGAAAAAAAAAAGAGTAAAGATTAAAAAAAAAAAAAAAAGAAAACTACTCTACACTCTCTGTCTTTTTGTCTCTCAACTGTTTAAAAAACAAAAAAGGAAGAGTTCAAGTTTATTTAATTTAATTTGATTTGAAAAAAGAAAAAAGTGAAAAGAAAAAAAAAAGGTTCAGACACAGAACGTGGGGAAAAAGAAATTAAAGGTAATAATATAATAATGAAATGGTTTTTTATTTTTTATTTTTTGGAGACAAAAATTCAGTGAGTGATTATAAAATAACAGCTAAATCTCCGTAGCTTTGTCTTTGCATGGCGGTTTCGGACGATCTTATGATTGCGCGTGTTTTACACGCGCCGCATGGGTTACTTTGGTTATTTAGATATTTGGAAGGTGGGATCAACTGCGATGGAGTTGAGAGTGAGTGAAACTTTACTTTTACTTTTTTAGGCCAGAAAAAAAATTAAAAAAATCTGGGGGGAATAATTTTAACGATTTTTATAAAATGGTTTTTTTAGTAAATAAGAGAAATTTAGTGCTCAGAGTCAAAGTGGTTGCAAAAGGAAGTGATACCTTGAATTAGTAGGTGAGGAATTTAGAATTGTGATGGATTGTCTGTCAATGCCAAATTATTTGTTTAATTAGGTAAAAAGAATTTGGCACGGAGGAAAGTCAGTTTTTTAGTCTATAAGGAATTGACTTTGTAGACCCACAAAGGAAACATTCAGAAAAAGTGTAGGACAAAGAAAATCAAATGGACAATCATATATTGCCTTCTCTTATCAGGCGTGACACGGGATGTGCGCTTTTTTCAACAACAATGCTTAATATCAAATGACCTGTTGATGCTGATTTTGATCATGATGGACTTGAGTACGAGATTTTTGATGTATTGTTCTTGCCCAAACCGTAAGTATATAGTGTCAAAGTTTTCAATAGTAAAGCGGTGAGAAAGAGTTGTCGTCTTGAGGGATTATTGTTGAATTCCTACTAATTATTGTAATTAAAATAATCTTTGTTTTATCTGGAAAATTGAAGAAGCAACCTTAAAAATAAAACTATTCCAAAATTAAAAGGAAATCAAGACTGAATTGGCAAGACAATCAATGACATAAAGCTTTAGGGTATGTTTGGTGTGCCGTATTAGTACTCTGGATTGTATTATTTAAAAATAATACAATATTTGGTGACATCCATGTATTGTACTATTTAATACGAAATCAAAAATTAATACATTACAAGTTGTAATATCAAATACGACCATAAACCTCCGTATTAGATCGTATTCTATAATTTAAACCAAAAATACATATTAATAAACCAATTAAATATTTAAAATGCATTAAAAATTGACATAGAAGTTAAAATTTTAAAATGAGATTCAAAAAGGGGGACTGGGGGTTGGGATTTGAGGACTGGATTTAGGCACAAGGTTGAGGTCAGGATTCAAGACTTGCGTCTAGAGTCGAGTCAAAGTTGGGATTCGAGACCGAGGCCACGGTTGGGACTCGGGGTCATTGTTAGGATTTGGAATTGGGTTCAAGACTTAGGACCAGGGACAAAATCGAAAATTCGGGACTATGTTCAGGGTGGGATATGCTACCAAGGTCGGGGTCAAGATTTGGGGTTGAGATTAAGGGTTGGGGTCGGGATTCAAGATCTAAGTCGGGGTTGGGGTTGGGATTCGAGGGTCGAGGTTTAGAACTAGTGTTAGGATTAAGGCTAGGATCCAGGGTCAGGATTTTAGGTTGGGATTTAAGACCAGGTCGAGATCAAGATTGGGGGCTAGGCTTGGGGTCGAGATTCAAGACCTATGTTGGGGTCGAGGTCGAGGTCAGAGTTTAGGGCTGACATTCGAATCAAGATTCTAGATTAGGATTCAAGACTAGGGTCGAGGTCGAAATTCAAGATCGAAGTCAGGGGGGTCAGGATTTAGAATCAGGGTTGGGATTTGAGGCTGGGATTTGGGACTAGGGTTGGGTCTGGGGTTGAAGTCAAAATTTGAGACTAGGGTCGCAGTTAGGATTTAGGGTCGGTGTTGGGATTTGGGACCAGAGTTGGGGTCAGGGTCGGGGTCAAGATTTGGGGCCAGGGTTGGGGTCAACATTCTAGTTCAGGGTCAAAATCGAGATTTAGGGGATCAAGGTCAAGATTGAGATTCGAGATCAAGATCGAAATCGAGGTCCGGATATTATATTTATTTATTATATTGCTTGTAGCTTTACATATTGCGTTGCTTGTTTACTTTATAATATGTTTTGCCCTATACGCTGATAACATGTCATGTCATGTAAATTGTTCATATATGTTTTAATATAAAACCTTATTTTCTAAAATATTGAGTGGGAGAAGGTTGTTAAAGAGGACCTAAGGCCTCCATGTTTTTATTCCATTGTCTCAAAACACCTGCAAAACACACAAAAAAAAAAAAAACAAAGAAGACATAAGGAAAAATGATAGAAAAATAAATGAAATTAAGCTCTTATTATATATTTTGTTGGATGAGTCTATGGTAGGGTTACCCCACCAATTGGGGTATGATCCAATGATTTATATTTGATCTCAATAAGGATCTACGTAGACTATTTTATACTAAATCAAATATAAATTCAATTAAAAAACATAAAACCTAAAAATACAAAACTTCAAAAAGAAAAAGAAAAAAAGGCTACTTTGTTGCCACCACCGTAAGGAAGTCGTTAGCTCAACGCCAAGATCTAAGAAAAGAAAAAAAAGGCATGCTATTAGTTTGGCCTATTTCTTCATTGTCCATAGTTGTTTTGTTTTCATCATTATTATTATTAGGTTACGTCTATTGACATCTCCCATTCGTCTTTTCATGCACCCTTATTTAATAAGATTTCTTTTATTGTATTACCTATTAATTAGAATACTTTTAAGGACAAAGTATTTTAAAAAACACTTGTTCCATACTTTATCCTTAAAAAGAAATTATTCCCTTCTAAAAAATTTTTTGTGCCCTTTTTTAATTAAAGAATAAAGATAGATTCTTACATAAAAGAGTCTCCCAAAAAAAAAAAGTGCGTGGCTTATTTATTCTTCAAATTTTAATTTTGATGCAATTTTATATTGTTTTATATATAATAATTATAATTATATAAATCATTGCAAATTGTCTGATTACTAAATAATTACAAATTGTTGATTTCTATAAAGGAACATCAATTTGATTCGATACAAAAAAAAAAATACGATATAAAAAAATACCTTTCAATTCTCCTTGTTTTTAAGTGAATGATATTCAATTATTCGATTTCTATATAAATCCTTGCAATTTACTTTTCATCATAGAATTTAGAGTTTAGTTTAATAAAAAGGACAAAAAAAAGTAAAGAAAAACCATCACTTAATATATAAATTGAAAACAAAAACAATTTGCAATAAAATGTAAGTTTGTTTGTTGGGTGAGTAGAAAAAGGAAAAATAATGATGCTATTTATCTGTAGAAACTTTTTTGATATTTTGAGAAGGATATAACAAGTAGGATGAGGGGTGTATTAGGAAAGAGTGTTAGAAAAATAGAATTAGGAATGTCAATAGATGCACCTTATTATTATTATTATTTGTAAATGATCTCTTATTACCAAAATTAAATTGTATAAATAAAAGCATAACCATGAAATCCATCTTTATTCTCAATAAATACATGTACCTTAAAATAAATAAATGCATATGTCCACATGAGTTATTTTTTGTCAATACATAATGCTATTAAATAGACCATTTGATTGGCAATTCGACCACTAATAACACGAACTCAAACAATAGGCAAAATAACAATTTTTTTTAGAAAATTACATAATATACCACATCTTTCAGTTCCATAATTATTTATGCCACAAAATTTTCTTTTACAATTTTATTGCCACTAAAGTATTTTAAATGCCACAAATTGAGTTTTATTGGTCTCTCACGTTTTTAATGTTTTATTGCAGTTCATTTTTGTTTTTTATTTTTCTCTCTCTACCTTGCTGCTCTCTCTCTATTTATCTATCTATTGTTTTCTTCGGTTTTCCTCTTACTATAGTTTTCTCTCATTTTCTTCCTCTCTCCACGGTTTTCTTCCAATTTCAATTTCATTTTTCTCTAGTTTCGATCAATTTTCTGTTCTTTTCTTTGATTTTGGTCGTTCTATTGTCTAATATTCTGTAATTGCTCTTTGTTTGTTTTGTTCTTCGATTATCCTTTTGCTTGTCAAGGAATTTTTCTTTTTTGTCAAACATGTAATTTTTGGGAAGGCAAGAGCTCCCAAATGTCTCAGCGGGACATGTCGACTTCCTTCTAAAAAGGGAAAACCTCTTAAATGTCCCATTGACACATTTCTATCCAACTGTGGAAAAAAAAAAACCCTAAGCAAACAAAAAAATTTCCCGTCGAAAAGAATGTCCTTAGGCCACCAAAAATAAAACAACATGCCTTCGTTTTGGTGATGAGAGAGAATATTACAATCTTAGGGTAGGATTTGTATCCCGGGTTTCATCTTATAAGAGAAGCAACTGATGCTACAGAGAGAATGAAATCGCCAACGTTAGAGAGAGAATGAAATCGACGATCTTAGAGAGAGAATTAAACAGCCAAACACAAGGGAGAACCATTGAGATTAGGGAAAATTTTTCCAAAATCAGTTTTTTTTTTTTCTTTTCGAGGAGAGAGAAAGAGTTACTCGTTTAGCATAGTGGTTAGAACCATTGGTTATAACTATAAATAATGTAGCATGTGAGGGCCTTACATTGTAACAACTTTTTTTTATATAATATATAAGAGCTTTACATCGTTCTTAATTAAAAAATTGTTTAGAACTAACTTTGTCAAACAAACTTATGTTGGCATTCAATTTTTCTAAAATGAGGCAGAAATGAAAAGTAGGGCATTCATATGTCGCATTTATGTGTTTCTCCCCCTTTTCTTAGTTAATTTGGTTCACGGATAGTTGACTATTTTCTTGGTTTGCTTGAAGGGAGATTTACAATTGACTCCCTTATCCAAAATACGAATTAATTGTTTCGTATCATAAACATATTAAACTCTAGCTATTTTACTACAAGCTTAGAAGGGTGAAAAATGTACTTGATTCAGTTGTTCGTGTAAATTTAAAAATTTGTGAGATACTAGACAACAAAAATCAAGAACAAAAATAAATGAATGAATAAGTTGGTAGGTTTTGAACCAACTGAATATATAATAAGAGGCAAAGCTTCTAATTAATGAGTCCTTATCATAAGAACCCAAAAGCAACTCATTTAAATAAATAAATAAATAAAATGGCAGTCATTAATATTATTATTTCTAAAACTCTGCCGAGAAACCAAAATTCTTTCTTTAGTAGCTTAATTAAGGGATTTAGCAACTCAACCGTTTATATAACATTCCAAGATATATTTTTTTTTCTCTAGAAAAAATAAACGATTTCCTTAAAAAAAAAAATAAAAATAAAAAAATAAGAAAACCAAGAAACCGTAACATATAAATATAAGCCACATTTATGCTTCCTAGCCTTGAACAAAAAAAGCTCTCATCTCTTTCTTCCTCTTCTTCTTTTCCTGACAAGCTAAGCTTTCGCACAACGGAGTTAGAGAAAAAAGCATCTGCAAATAATATCAAGAATAAAGTCAAGCTCAAGACCAATCCAAAATCAACTACAGATCATGACCATGATCAACATCCTGATCCTGATCATGATGATCAAATTCAAGATGATCAATGCTTGGCTAATTTGGTGTGCCCAATTTGCAACAGGCGATTGAGGTCAGCACATCATCTCAAGGCTCACAAGAGAGATCACAATCTCCCACCAAAGAAAGAAAATGGATTGGTTATGATGGTCCTGAATATTTTGATGATGATTATGATGATGATGATGAAGTAGTACCACTCATGATTAATCATAAGGCTGATGATCATGATCAAGAAGATGATGGTGAGAAGAAGATTCGTTCACGGAGCGAGAAGGGTTTCCCATCAAAGACGTCCCCCTTTGGTGATCACATGAAATCCCTCGCTA
The DNA here is from genome assembly GCA_946598075.1 of Artocarpus hirsutus. Taxonomy (NCBI): domain Eukaryota; kingdom Viridiplantae; phylum Streptophyta; class Magnoliopsida; order Rosales; family Moraceae; genus Artocarpus; species Artocarpus hirsutus. The sequence continues at coordinate 29,628 of CAMOHE010031065.1, forward strand.
ACTTCTCAATTTCGACTCAAGATCCTATTATGAATAACAATATGGTTGATGATTCTTCTTCGAGTGTTCCTCCTAGTTCTGATCATCTCAACTTGGCAGGGTCCGCCAAGCTTAGTACTTGGGTCATCACCGGCAAGAGACGTAGCAGAAAAAGTACCGGCTCCTCCTTCTCCTCCTTCTCCACGGCTGTCTCAGATTTCGCCAAGGCCCCAGGAATGGAAAACAACACGATCAAAGAAGATGTGACGGATCACAAGCTTAGGACATCATCAATAGGAGGAGAAGTTCAAGAAGAGAATTGGGGGGATTTCGATCTCGGAGAGGAGTCATCCTACATCATGCGGGAGAAGAGAAAGAGCATGGTCAAGAATGCAAGAAAAAAGATGAAGCTGATTGAACCAGAAGAAAAAGAAGAAGGACAAGTAATTACTACTAGTTTTGATGCTACTTCTACGAGTAGAGCGAAAAAACGAAGAGGGGGTGGATGCGTATGCACAGATTGCAAGAGATCATTCCCAAGTCACCAAGCACTAGGAGGTAACATGTCACAGCACCACAAGAAGAATACCAAGATCAATTACAACCACTTGTCTAGCGCCACCACCGACAGTAACAATGGTGACGATGATGGTTCGTTGTGGCACTCCGCAATCGATGGCAAAGACGACGTTTCTGCTGAAAAGGGCGGAAGTAAGAATGTGATTGGTCTTGATCTCAATGTGTTACCACCTAATTCTGCGGACTGAAGAACTAAACGCAATGTGGTTTAGTGGGATTACTTTTTAGTATTGGTCTTCTTGTCTTGAATTAGCTGGGTGTATAGTTATAGAAAATAGAAATTTTCCACTTCTTTTGACGCTAATTCTTAATTTTTTTTTGGTTACACTCTCATGGGGGTGTTCAAGTTAGCTTACATAAGTTGTTTTAGTGATTTTTAACTAGTTACATCAGAAACAAGCAGCATCCTATTCTGGGATTTTGATGCATATCTCTCTTTTCTCATTGTTGTATAAAGTAATAAACTTTTCTTTTCATGATCTGTATACAATGCTTCAATTCATGATCATCTTTAATGTTCCTTCTGCTATATGTATCTTCATGGGATCCACATTATATCTTGTGAACTTTTTAGGTGTTAAGATCAATCTGGTTTTCTGACTATTCCAAGTACACCAATTTATGAGTTTGCACGCATTGAGAGTAACACAAATAGCAATAAGTGTATGTGGGGGAGGACCGGAACAAGAAGGGGGGAACTATGTTCAAAAAAGTCAAACTAGATGACTTTTTTCTTGACTTACAAGAATCAGCATTCTACATGATCAAATTCTTTACTTCCTTGTTTTTCTATATAACTAGCTCGAGTACATGATTACGTTTTAATTGAAGTTTTTATAATATAGATTATGAATAAAAAAACAAATAAAAAATTTATTTAAAGATTAAAAAAAAAAGTTACAAAAATAACCTATGAAAATTTACATTTGTTTTATTTTGGCTATCAACACTTGCCTTTGGGTCTGACTTCTTTAAAATTTATGAAATATATAGTTTGTTTCTAGTTAGTAAATTGATTATTTTTGGCACAAGTATACGAGGTAGGGTTTTACGAGAAACAATGTAGTAAAAGAAACAAATAGATCAAAAAGTATTCTTTTAAAAAGGGAAAATGTGACACAGTTTAATTTTTATTTCAAATATATATATTTTTAAAATTTCTTTCAATATTATTTTTTATAACTCTATCTTTTTTAAACTTCTCATGGCATGTGTCATGTTAGTTTCTGTATCAAAATATATAGTTTATCAATTATAGAGTCAAAATTATATACTTCATTAACCAAATAAAAATTTGGATTTCATTCTTCAATTCAAGTAAATCTAAAAATATCAAGGCATTCAGACACAAATTTGACCATGATAGGGATGAAATGAACTAAACGCGATATAAGTCATAACTAATCACAAGCAATGAGATTACACCAGAAATAGTTGATATTGGAGGTTTAGAAAGTTTCATGAGAGAGATAACTAAAGCTAAAATGGAGTGAAAAATAAAAAGAACTAAGAGGAAAAAGATAGAAGAACATTGGGAATAAGAAATTACAATAGACAAAAAAGTAAGAAAGAGGAAAAAGAAAGTAAAACAACAAAAAAGAAAGAAAGAGAGAAAAAAAAATTAAGGACCGAATGTAAAAGACAATGGTAAACAAATAGAGTTTAAAAAGGAAAAAAAATAAAATGTTGATTATGGTGAAACACCAAATAAGTAAAAAGAGGGGGAAAAAAAGTAAAGCTCTTAAAAAGAAAGAGAGAAAAAAAGAGCATAGCAAAAAAAAAAAAAAGAGAAAAATAAACATTGTTTGTAAGAGCTAATGATAAACAAATAGAGTTTAACGAGGAGAAAAAAAGTAAAATATTGAAATGATAGAGTTAAAAAGAAAAAAATTAAAATATGAGAATAGGGTAAACAAATGGAGCTCCAAAAAATTTAAAAAAAAAGTAAAAAAAAGACTAATAAAATAAAAGAAAAAAAGTAGAGCACAAAATAATAAGAGAAATTACTAAGATACAAATGAACAAGGAAAAGACAAAAAAATAAAAAGGAAGAAAAGCAAAAGAAGGAGTGAGTTTCTTTTTAAAAGAATAGAAAATCTAAAAGAAAAGAAAAACTCCAAAAATGAAAAAATAAAACGATTCATTTTCGACAACTAAAACATGAAGAATGGAGGGGCATCTACTTTTTTATTATAGATAGAAATTCTTTCATTTTAAGGGTAAGGGATTACGGTAGATAAATGAAACTGTGAGGGAAAAGAAAAGAAAAACAAAAAAAAAAAGGGAGGGAAAAATAAAAAATAAAAAAGAAAAAAATATTTTTTAATTAAAAAAGTTAAAAAAGGAAAACAAAAAATAAAAAACAAAAACGTACCAAGGTGGTGCACCTTGATTGACGAAATAAGGAAGAGTGTGTTCCTCATCCACATTTTTATTATATACAAGGAGATAACAAAATAGCATATGTTTGAGATTTGTTTTTAATTCCTTAGAGCAACTTGCGCAAGAGGACGTACGGAAAACTGCGCCACATTGTCTTATTTCACCAGGGAAAAAAAAGAAGAAGGAATTCTTGGGGGCTCATGAATTATGTCTGGATAGGGAACAATGCTCTTAGTTTTTACACAGCTTATTGTTTTTATATATTGATAAGGTGATGAAGTAGTAAAGTTATATAAATACTGGTCCTGTTCAATTTTGAATCAATATACATAAACATATATATATATATATATTGAGGTAACAGTCTATATCATAATTTTTTGATTTATCATTCTCATGAATAGTTTTTTTTTTCCTTTTTTGTCTTTCTAAAGTCTTATCAATTTGGTGATGTCTCCTTTAAGCACCCTTTTTTTTTTTTTTTGCGAAAAGAAATTCTAATAAAACATGCAAAAAAAAAAAGATATAAGCTTATAATTTTAAAAAAAGTACTGATTAAGTTGCTAATTATGGGTCAAATACTCACAATGATAATTTATCGGTTTACCATTGGTTCTGCATGAAATAGGAAAAAAGACTTGTAAACAACAATAGAATTTGTTGCCTGTAAGGCTATAATGAAGCAGAAGAATCCGTTGGGGCAAAAAAAAAAAATAATGAACAAAGGAACATATATATAGGTCATGGACCCAACTTTTCCTTGTTTCCTTGTGCCAAACTAAGACACAAAAACAGGAATATCATCATTAATTACATGACTTTGGTGTTCGAAAGGTGTGATTAAAGCTAATGATTTGAATTAATTTTAGTTAAAAAATTTATAGTATGTTACAGCTTTACACAGTAACAATTCTTTTGTTTTTACACATAAAAACGAGAGTGGACGGCTACCCTTTTGAATTTTTTTCTTATAATTTAATATATGAAATTTTATAAAAATTGTATTTTATCTATTTAAAATTATTTTGTCCCTTGAAATTGTATTTGCCCCCAGCTTCCCCCTCACCCAAATTCAATTTCACCCACCTCATCAGTTCAATCATATCTTCACCCCCTTGTTAATTTTTCTTCCTCCGCCCCCACTTATTGCATTTGTGTTTCGTAAATCAACCCATACCTCATAGTCAATGACGAAAATGTCGATGTTGCCGAGGTTGTCGAGCTTTTAATTTACGAATAATATCATGTATATTGTTGACGTCAACAAAGATTAGGAAACAAAATGGGTATCATAAGAAAAACTTCTAATTTTTCTTACAACTTTGCACAATACTAATATAATTAATATACTTAATTTGAATCAAGTTAATAACCTAATTAATACAATATTGATCTAATATGAGAGTTATATTACTTAGTATAAAAGGATATCATCATTGTATATATTGATTATGTTTTTAATATTATTTTACATACTTATTATAAATAAGATATAATAAAATACACACAAATTTCAAAAGTCTTTAATACTAAAAGGAGTTTCTAACCGGTTGGAAAGTATTACAAAGGTTCCAATCTTAATTTAAACAATATATCTATTAGGATATTATCCTTAAATAGTTTTGGATGTGCCATGTGTATTTTTTTGATATCTTCCTACTATTATTCCAAAAATTAGATATTGTTGATTAATCTAACTTAATGAATAGTCGTTATGGAGTTGTAATAATATCTCAACGCTAATTTATGACAAAGGATATATAGGTATATCAAAGAAACCATCTTAATTTTATACTTTTGAACTCATCCCCGTTTGAGAACTATAAAGAATATTATAAACATAAAAATTTTTGTTATTTTCAAAGTTTATGGAATCAAAACTCAAAGCTCATTAGTTTGACTCATTTGAATTGCACTATATCTTTTTGTATATTGTTTTATAATTGGCCCAATACTGTTACCTGTTGCCCTATAGCCATGACCTTCATCTTGTATAACATCCATAAATTTTTCTTCTCCAGTGAATTGACTCAAGGATATTTAATTGAACATTATACTTCCTTTTCTTTCATAGTTTCAATCATCATTATTGTTGTCGTCATCATCAGTGTTGTTCGAATCGTAACAAAAGTTATGTATTCCATGAAGAACAATAATTAGAACTAGTAGACAAAAATAGTAAAAATATAATACACATGTCTACATGTAACAAATAGAATTTTGCAAAAGAGTCATGACTATTCATTTGAAAGTAAAAATTATTTAAAGACTAAATAAGTCTTAATAAAAACTTTTTTATTGTCTTTAGGTTTAAAATATTTTAATAATATTTTATTAAAAAATAATTAAAAAAGTCTTAGAGAATTGATTTTTGTGAAAAAGAAATTTTTCCAACCTTTTTTTGGATGTTTTATGAAAATTTTTAAAAATTTCTTGGATTTTCACCAAATTTATCGATAATATGAATATTTTACGCATATCCAAAAAAAAATCTTTCCTTTATATTTATATCGAGGCTTTAAAATGTAAATATTATTATGAAAATATAGATAATATCGTGAATATTATCGTCCTTATTCTTAGTTGTGCATGGAAGGGGATTTATATGTGCTACGTATATAGTTCGTGCCAAAAGTGGGGATTGTTACTTTTCTTGCGAATCCATTTGCCCCACTTTTTTTTTTTTTTTGCTGACAGTTTTAAATAATAACATTTTGCCACTTTTTGCTATGCGCTTTTCGTGCGGATTTTTGTGCCGTGGAAATTTTTGGTTGTTTGACACACACACCGTGAGAATCACAGTGACTATTAAATCGTAGAAAATTCTGGATTGATGCAGATAGAAGACTGGACACAGTTAATTGTTAGATTTGATCTAGTAGAGCGATAATCCAATCCTACAGGGCGGTATACACTTTTGAAATTAATATTAAATGCATGCCAAACTTTTACTATTAAAAATATTGCATACATGCCAAACTTTTACTCGTATGCACGTTTTAAATTAATAAATTAACCGTTTTAAATAGTGATTGTAGGTCGCATAGAAAACGATGATGTATGAAGTATAAGATAGTGCTTTTGGGTCATCGAAAAAGGCCCAAGTCGGTTTCTGGGTCTAAAAAAGCCCGAGACAGATCACAGCCCATATTGTCTCGTTCATATCCCGAGAAAACGAGACAATGTGATTATTATTAATCATCTCTTCAAAAAAAAATCATTATTCCACTTTTTTAAAAAATAAAATTATTCATGTTGGTTATTTATTTTTTTTGAAATGTGATTATTAATTTTTTCATTTATATGTGCTCTGTTGTTTTTATAGTTTTCTAATGCAACAAATCGGTTCTATTTTTTATTTCCTCAATACCAATTTTCCACATGGCATAGGAATGCGGGATTTTTGGTGAGTTGCATAAAAGTAGCCGTTATGATTTTAAAAATTTCCTAGTTATTAGCGAGGGAAAAAAAAAGTACTTTTATAAACTTTGTAAGCTGAAAGCTGAGTACTGCATGTAGGAAAAGAGATGACTGGTGGAGGTATTAAAAGATATTTGGGGTTATGATTCTAACCATATATAGAGGGTGTTTGGTAGTGGTGAGAACCACTCAGTTTCCACCACAAACTCAGTTATAAACAGTAAAAAGTTCTCACATGCTACAATAACAATAACAAAAATTTGCTACAGTGTAAAACTCTCACATGCTACAGTAAAAGTGGTTCCTACCACTATTCTAAACACCCACATAGTTTAAACCGTAAATAGTATAAACTTTTACATATTACAGTGTAAAGCAACAAGATACTATAATATAAAGTTCTCATATACTATAATGCGTTTTTGAAACCACAAAGTTTCTACTCTTCTCCTAAATGCCACATAAATAAATTGAAAAGAGCAAGCTAGAGTTGTTTTTTTTTTTTTTTAAAGGGGAAAGAGACTCTACAACCCGCATCTCTGTAAGAAATAAAATAAAAGTAAAACGTTGCAGATTGTAATTATTTTGCACACCAAAATCTCAAATCTTAGATGTATCCTTTTGAATCTTGAATCTTATGCAATGGTAACTCAACGTAAAAACTTAATCTTTTCCATGTCATTTGTTAATGGTCGTAAATTATAGTCTAAGAAAGAAAAATGACTTCCATTTTATACATAAGCTTATTTATTCATTTTTTAAAAGGAAAGATGCACATGTCTAACAAAAAGAAAATTTGAACAAGGGAACACAATCAAATCCTTAAACAAGAACATCATAGAGTGTGTTTCGGAATTTAGTTCGAACTTATTAATTTTAACTGCTATATTATAAAGCTCTCAAATACTATAGTATTTTAGTTCCAATTTTATTAGTTTCAACCACACGTTCTTAAAACACGCTATTAGTTATGACAAAGAGAAGCTACAAATTAATCGATCAAAAGACATGGCGGCAATGCCGCCTCAACGAAGACAGAAGAGAAGTAACATATGAAATTTGCAGCACTTGGTGCTCTACAATGATGCATGTTTTGGTAAGACATGTTCATTTATTCCATAGGTCTTAGCATTTTGCTCAAATTTTTTGGTTTACAAAGCAAATCTATTTAACCAATGGGCCTTCAAAAGTGCTTCTCTACAACAAGCAGAAACCAATGAGATCCTAAAGAAATAAAATAAAATTCAAGGTTTCAATGAAAGGATAATGGAAGTTTATATAATTGGCTCTCTCCTGCAAACTCAAATCCTCATTGCTTTGAACCAGGTGGCAACATATGTTTTTCCAACATCAGTTAGTTGGTTGAAAATGACTTTGGATTTGTTTAAAGTTTTCAATACATAGGTGCTGTTTGGTTTTGATTTTGAAATTTTTTTCCCATTTTTAGAACACAAAAAATGGGAATAGTTCCAAAAATATGTTTGGTTAAAATTTAGCCCAAAATATTTCAAAAACAATTTCAAAAACACTCAAAAAAAACCCCCAAAATTAAAAAAAAAAAAAAAAAAAACTTGTTTTCACTTTTTTTTTCTCCCAAACTTAGACCAAGGACCCCCCTTGTCGGTGAGACCACCATCCCTTCGACCACCCTTAGCCGGTGTGACTTCGGACAAAAGCCCTCCACCCAACAATCTCGCCGCCCTCCTTGCAACGAAGCTCGTCGCCCTCAGCCTCCCATGTCAGCTGCCGTGAGACACGGTGAGAGAGAAGGTGAGGATTTGGGGTCGTTGAGGAAGGCTGGGGGTCGTCGAGGAAGGCTGTCGAGGGAGGCTGGGGGGGACTATCGTGGGTGGGGGCTATCCGTCGTGCGTGCGAGAGAGAGAAAGGAGACCATCGGGGGTGGGGTTGGATCGGTCACCTGTGACAGTCGGGGTGGGACTGGGTCAGCCATCGTCATCGCCGTCATCCACATCCCACCATAGCAGAGGAAGACCATCGGAGCAATTCCTCTTGGAAACCATTTTCTTTTGTTTTTAATGATACAAATAAATAATTTTATTAAAAAATGTTTTTTTAAAAAAAAAAACCCTACCATATACAATCAAATATAATTTTAAAGACAATCCCAATACATTCCTTCAAATGTTTTCATTTTTAATTTTTTTCAAAACAAAAACTAAAATAAAAACACTACCAAACCAGGCATAAAAAAAAGGTCTCCTAACAAATGCACTTCACTTTAGCATCCCCTATTGCCCAAGGAATCTCTTTAAGGTTTGGAAAACGTCCCTAACAATTGTGGGTGAGAGCCCCTTGATGGATCTTAAAAATGACATGTTATCCATTTGTTAAGTGCTTGTATAGTGGGGGTGGTGGAACTTCCAAGTGCTTATTTATTTATTTATTTTTCAAGTATTGCACCTTCTTATTTATGTGTTCTTTTTGGGATATAAATAAATACTTGACAAAGGGAATGCACAGAGAAGAAAAGCACTTTCAGCCACTCACATACATAACGCATCCACACAACTTTTTGAAGAGCATATTCTCTTCCAACGCTTCTCCATGCCTAGCCGCGCAAAGATTTTAAGGGGAAAATGAGAAGGATAAAAAGGGGAAAAAGATCAAAACTTTCTCAAGCAATTTGAACTTGGAATCTCACAATTTGTAACACAACAAACAAAATTGGGTTTTCTCTTTTTGTAGCTAGAAATTAAATTGGACCCACATATTCATTCATACATTGCTTCATTCCTTAACAAGCCACTCCGAGAGAGGAGTAAACAAACAAATAGAATACAAAGGAGATACACATATATAAGGGCCTGTTTCTTAAGGATATTTCGGAAACTTGGCCATATCTCCAGTTCCCCCACCCCCACTAACATGGAGAATTTTCCAAAGTAACAAAAAAAAAGAGACAGTCAAAACTTCCCACTACATAAAAGGTCATCATCACATTTTACTAAAGCCCAACCTAAGGGTTAAAAAAACAAGGGTATACAAACAAAGAAGAGGCCTTTCCACTTCTTCCACTAAGGTTTGATGATTGATGATTGGTTTGGGTTGGTTGAAAGATACAAAGGGGTAAAATGGGTATTTTAGCTATAATCAAGGGCAATTGGGATTTCTGCCAGGTCCTCCATAGTAAAAGTAATGACCCCAATCCCCATTGCTTCCAGTTTGGACATCATAGCAGTTGGATTGCTCGGTGAAAGTTCCAATCCCTTTGGGTGCCTTGAGATTGTTGGAGTCATCCACAACTTGAACGTTTCTGAAATAACTTGCCTTCCCAAAACCTTCCTCCGGGAAATACCCACTTCCCATTTGGGTTGAGGTATGGTGACCATCAGGTTCTGAGTTCACAACCTCACCTCCCCACTCAATCATTGATGCACTCTCAGCCAAGTATGAGAACAGGAACGATGGCCAGTAACCCAACACATAGTCATTCCCAAATTGCATCCACCAATGCCCTTCTTTTGGATCCTGCAAAAGGAAAAAAGTTTCCAAGTGAACAGTGAGTAGGTGATAATCGAGGAAGTATCACTACCAATAGTGCATGAGCATGTGTGCATGGTTATAAAGAACTTCAAAAGCTAATAAAGATAGGTTCAGATCAATATACCAACCCCAATAATTCTCTCTAATAGTAATATACTAAAACTAACATATTTAAAATAAATAATCAGATTTGAAAGGGGAAAAAAGGCTGTAGATCTGGACACCTCTAGTGTTTCATCTCAAAAGGTGCACCCCTATGTGTGTATCTAATCTCAAGCAAAAATATGGTGAATATTAATAGTGCTATGATTGTTCTAGCTATATATAACTTTGGAACTCGAAAAAAAAAAATTCATGAAAAAAAAATTCGTAAGTTACTGTGATTTATGATCAACTACAGTGTGTGTCCAAAATCAGTGATTCAAAGAAAGCGCCAAGAGATTCTGTTCTGTTTCTCATCATGTGGATCACAATTATATATTTTTGTGCACATGAGAATGCCCCATGCAATTAGAAGATAAAGAATGCAAATTTGGCTTGCTCTTGATATTGCCAAGTAAGTTTTTTTTAAATAAAATAACATAAAATAAACAATGAAAGACAATTTTCAATAAATTCTCACATGGCATGCCTTTCTTGGTAGTATCAGCTTTCGGGACTTAAAAACAAAACCATATGGTGTTTCACGATTCATTCCACACCAACTTTAATTAAAAGTTGTATAGACCTCTTCATAGCAGTCCACTGATGGGGGATTTGGCATTTACCTTCCAGACAAGAATACTGATATCATATTGGGAATTACGAAGTGCAGAAACAGGTGATATGCTCGCTCCCATTGCTATTTCACTGTTGATTTGAATAAAGCCTGAGCACAGAAGATTGTAGCAACCTGTGGCTTGATATGCATCACTCTGTACACCAAAATGAAGAAATTGCATGAAAAAATTAGAACAATAGGCAAATTAAACAAGACCCAAAAAAAGAAAAAAAAAACATAATGATGAGGAAAATCAAAAAGGGATTTTATTATTATTAAAGAAGCAATTATGTGAGAAGACTTACAGTCCAGTAAGTAAACAGTCTTGTGTTGTTATCACCATATAGATCTGGGCTGACCTGTTTTCATCATCAAAAGTAAAATTATAAAGATTGGTTCTTTTGGGGAACAAAAATAACACATTATTTCGGAAATTTTTTAGCTTACAGTGATTTTGGCATAATTATAACTCTAACTACCTGCCAACCGGCTTCAATACTGTTTAGATCTTCACCAAAAGAACCCCCCAAGATCCAAAGCTGAGACAAGCTAAACTCATTTGGCTGTTGTATTTTTGGTTCCCACACATTTATGGTTGCTTTTGCTCCATAATACTTGTCTCCTTGCACATAAGCTATTGCATGCTAAAAAAATAAACAAATCAACAAATATCAGAACAGAGAGAGAGAGAGAGAGAGAGAGAGAGAGAGAGAACCAAGAGAATATAGTTAAGAGAGATATATAACGTTACAAGCATTATCAATACCTGATGACCACTTTCATTGACAAGATCAGGGTCAGCAGACCTGGGTTTGGGGATGGATCTGTGCTTCTTCCTTCCATATCTTTTGACAGAACTTGCTCTCAAGACATCATCTTCCTTTGTTCTTCTAACTGGAATGGTATCTTCTGGGCATCTTCCATTCATGTGCCAAAGTTGGGTTATTGGGTTTGATCTTTCCTTTGGTTTTTCAGACACTTTGCTCTCATCAAGCAGCCCTTCTGGGTGGTAGCTAGGCCTCATCTGAAGAATAGATATAAAAATTAAAATAAAGGACAAACGAACAAATAAGCAAGTGATATATAATCTTTAAAAAAAATAGAGGGAAAAAAATGTGGAGAAAGAATGAACCTGAATCTTGTGGTCTTTCAGAAAAGGATGATCAAAAGCTGGCTGATGAGAGATATGAACACAGTCTATTATGTCCCCATCTGGACTCTGCTAACCATGGAAAATCAAAAGGAGTTACTAGTTATAACATGTAAAATCTTGAAATAAACTCTTCTTAAACAGCGAAATAACGTAAATAAATATATATATATATATATATATAACCCTTCAAAAAAATGCATATACATATAAAGGAAAAAAGTTTTCAGCGATGGAAAGCCCAAAATTAAATTAGAGCACTTGTATTGTGATATGATAATAAATACAGAAAATAAACGGGAGTACAAAGAAAAGAAAAACATTTGACCAAGGGACTGATTGCATAACATTTATGGAGACAGAAATTGAGTCTCAGTTTCTCATTAAAGCTTCAATATATTTTTTTCTTTTCATTTTTCTGCCCTAAAATTTTTGTACAACTTCAGTGACTCTCCTAAGAGGAAAAACTGAAAAGAGAGAGCTCACAACTCAAAAGCACTAAAATTTTGATTTTGATTTTGATTTAATACCCAAAATTGTGAAAAGAAAACAGAAGACCCATTTGCATTACATCTATTTGGCTACTGAAAAAATTATAAAAAATAAAAAAAATAAAGCTAATCACTTTCCAACTTAGAGCATTCAAATTCTCAAGATTTACATGAAAAGGTACAAAAGACTTTCCTTTAGTACTCCCCCCATTTCCCGTCACTTTCCCAGAAACCAAACAGAAGGGTACTAAAAGGAACAATAACCCAAAAAAAAGCAAGAATGAGAAAGAAGAGTGAAAAAAAAGTGGAAAGACCTTAATGGATTTGACGGCTGGCTTGTTCAAGCGCTTAAGGTGTTTCTGAACCTCAAGCTTCTGGCGAGAAGGGGTAATCATCCGAGCATCACAAACACAAAGAAATGAGATCAAACTCAAAACCCATAGGAAACAACACAAAACCACACCAAAACCTCTCATCATCACTTTCCCATTTCCCATTTTTTGTGAAAAACAAAAACCCACTAAAGAAAGAGACTTTACACTCTCAAAAGCCCAACAAAAACAAGAGAGGAAAAAAAGCTCGACTTTCACTATCTAACAATACTTAAAATACATTCACCACCATCACAATCTAAAACACAAAGCCCTTCTCTTTCTCTTTCTGTTTCTCTCTCTAAATGAAAAATATGTTGAACTTTGGTGGAGGAAGTGGGAAGGAGGGAGGGATGGCTCTTTCTGCTTCCACAAAAGTCCAATAAAATTGCCTTCCTTTGCCCTTTGGCTTAGCCACTTGTGCCCACTCTTCTCTCTCTTCCTCCCTCTCTCTCTCTCTCTCTCTCTCTGTATTTCTAAAATACACCCACTTAGGCACTTGCTTTCTTCTCTCTCTAAAACCTTTCAATTACCCTCTCCTTCTCTCTCTTCTCTGCCATTCCTGTCCGGGTCCAGTTTCCCTCCCCCCTCTCTCTCTCTCTCTTGTCATTTTTTCCTTTACTTTTGGGATTTCGCACGAGGGAAAAGGGGAAAAAAATAGAGAGTGAAATCAGTAGAGGAATGGTATAGTGGAAAAATAAGCAATTTCTTACTTTTTTTGGGTTGAAACTACATAATTATAGATAATTCTTTCAAATAATTTACCTTTTATTTATTCTGTTTTAGGATTTTAAAAACATAGATTTAATTTTTTATCTCATTAAAAATATACTTTTAGTTTAAATTTAATATATAAATTTAGACATTATTTAGTTAATAATTTATTTTGACCTTTAAATTACCAAATTATCGTTAAATAAAAGAGAAAAAAAATTAAAGTTTTCAAAAAATAAAAAAACACAAACACACAAAATATTTATTTTTATATGTATTTTATATATTTTTGAAGTAAATTAAAACACTTAACATAAAGTTTTTTAAGTTTTTTATTTTTTAATTAGAAAGTATTTTGAGCAATTTTTAAGTTTAAATTGAAGATTGGTTATAAAAAATTATAAATTTATGAATTAACTCTAATATAAAAATATACATTCAATGAGATTTGTATAACAAGATAAATAACCCTCTTTTATTTTACGTTTTCTCCTACAAAGTACTTTTTAACAAGTAACTTTTTACTTTTTACTACAACATATAAAAGCTTTACATTATTTAATAGCTGTTTCGTTGAGTGGTGGGAACCGTGGTTCCCACCACAAACTCAGTTATAAGCAATGTAAAGCTCTCACATGCTACAGTAAAAGTGCTTCTAACCAACGGTTCCCACTACCTTTCCAAACACTTTATTAATAATCACAATCATGATTCTAATCACACTTGTTAAATACGTTATTAGATAATTAGTTTTTTTTTTTTTGGCTTGAAAATAAGTAATAGGTATTTTTGCTTTTAAAGGTATTAGTTAATTTGTTAGCTTCAAAGCAGCTGAATGGATTCCCTTAAAAAGGTCGCTCATCAATGAGTCATTATTTTGTTTCAAAATAGGTAATTAGTTTTCCTTTTAAAAAATAGGTAATAAGTTTTGGTGAAAGAAGGAAATTATTTCTTCTTTTTTTTTTGAAAAAGGACATTAGAAGTATTTCTTGAAAATAGCTCATGGGTATTTTTTTTTCTTGAAAGTAGTTAATTAGATTTTTTGCTTGGAAATAAATAATTCGTATTTAGTTTTTTTTTTTTCCCTCTTTAGTAATCACAGTCGTACGTGCATCTGCATGCATAGGCTTTCCCATCAATGAACTTTGTTTTTTGTCCTCTTGTGTAGGAACTTGTTTCTTTAATTTACCACTTTACCCTTCCCAATCAAAGTTAGGTTACCTCATTTTACCACTTTACCCCCCCCCCCCCACAACTACCTTGGCAATTTAAAACCCGTTTTGGTCAACGGCCAAGTATTTTTTTTTCCCCATTTATGTCTATGAGCACTAATCACATTGACCATTTGTTCTATTGTTCTGTTATTATTGCATTTTTTCTTCCCCGGTTTTTATTATTAAATATTTGCACTATTGTTGAATAGCAGTATATTTATTACATGCATTATGATCTGGTAAAACTGTAAAAATAATCTCCATGCAGCAAATGATAATAATTATTATACTATTGAGTGTAATAAATGAGACTTAAGTCATAGTTTTAATTATTTGTAACATCATGTTTTAACATCAACAGTAGCCGTTTGTACTCTCTGGCTCCTTTTTTTCTTTTGGCGTCCGAGAGAAGAAAATAAATTCAGTGGGTGTTTAAAAAGGTGATGAGAATTAATAGTGAAAATCATTTATACTGTAGCATATGAGAGATTTACACTGTAGTAATTTTTTTATTATTACTGTAGCATGTGAAAGCTTTTTACTATTCATGACTGAGTTTGTGGTGAGAACTATTGCCAAACACCCCCTTGTTGAAACAAGTCAAAACAGTCAAGATATGACGAAACGGTATGAAGACCAAGAACTGGGTATACAAGCAGACTTATAGAATCTATTCAAGAGACCGTGCATTGGACAACAGAGTTAAACAAAGCTCTAACCCTAGGTGGAGTTAAACCCTACAAATTATGATCCTAATGTTTTTTTATTGTTACTGTAGCATGTGAGAGCTTTTTACCGTTCATGACTGAGTTTGTGGTGAAAACTATTGCCAAACACTCCCTTGTTCAAACACGTCAAAAACAGCCAAGATATGACGAAACGGTATGAAGACCAAGAACTAGGTATACAAGCAGACTTATAGAATCTATTCAAGAGACCGTGCATTGGACAACAGAGTTAAACAAAGCTCTAACCCTAGGTGGAGTTAAACCCTACAAATTATGATCCTAATGACCACGGACAACCACACCATGACCCATTCTTGACTCATTTATACCCCCCAACAAAACAAAAGGCATGAGGAGACTGACCTCTAGACTAAACCTAGTCTACAAATACAACACTAAACAACAAACACAACCCGAAGGCCGGTGGGAAACCCATCGCCCTTATTACACCAAACACAAAATACAAAGCCAACAAAACACATAAATCCAAAGTGCAGCAACCACCGTAAACCACGAATCTGAGGTCACTCAACGTCAGCCACTCAAAAGCTACGACCATCCAACTCCAGCCTCCAACCTCCTGGAGAGCTCCCATGGCCACCACGGCCAACCCTTTGGCTAGACCACATCCACCTCAGCTCACCCTCCTTCAATGGCATGAACCTGCGCTTGACAACGGGCGTGCCCCTCATTGCCAATGAAAGGTGAAGGGCAACCATGCATGCTCAAAATGCAGCCCTCTCCCATGGCCAAGCAAAATCCACCCACCCCCAACCCATCCAAGCCGATCCCTGAAGAGTTTTAAGCTTCCACCGCCCACAACGGACAGCAACAGCTTGGTCAGCCTCAATCCTGGACCTAAACTGGTGCCAAAAAAACTTCCCCACGCAACGACCTCCCCAAACTCCAGTTCAAGTAAAAACCATCTTTCCTGATGGCACGAAACCTTACATCATGAATAGTGCCCAACGACGTCCTCTGGATGAGGAACGACGCCTAGCGGACCGATGACATGCTAGCCCATTGACCTCGACACTCTCCCTCTCCCTGCTTTCCTCTTTCTCGCTCTCTCTCTTTGTTCTCTATTTTGAAAAAATAGATTGCATCTACTAGCCGTTTGTACTTTTTATTTACAATATCTTTCAAAAGACTACACGTTCAAATAATGGTTTATTTTCTATAAAAAAAAATATTATTTATCTTTTTTATTCTTGAAGCAAAAAAATGGTTATCTTACCCTAACTAATGTTTGTTAATTGAACATGATGAATAATTCATTGATCTTACTCGTTAGTATTGGTCGGTCTTCAAACAACATTATTGAGACAAAAGTTGTCCTCTATGGCTATTTTTTTTTTTAAAAGGGAAAAGGTTGCACAAAAATATTTAGAGTGAGAACTATATTGTAATGTAATTATTGATCCCCAAAAGTGTGTGTATACTATATGTAACATAAAGGTGGGTTCGTAAAGTTGCAATGAAAATATGTATTTGGTTATAAAAAAGAGGGCGTACATGTTTATATCATTAAGTATATGATACCATGGTCATGTTATTTATTTATTTTGAGTGAAAGGGTCTTCATTTGGTCTGAATAAGTGGACTTCTTGTCCTTTATTCCCTTTAAAAAAATTTTGCATAACCATTATAATTTTGTATATGCAAATATAGTGGAATCCAATGAAGAAAATACTCCCCACCAAAAAAAAAAAAAAAAAAAAAAAAATCATAAAAAATAAAAAGATTATCTAAGTGGTAGACATTGAGACAATCACTGAGAGAATCGTTTACAACGTGGAGTCTCATCCACGGTCATGTTTTATATTATTTTAAGACAAAGATTCTTATGTTCCATCTCTATTCCGCATCATCCATCTGTATCACTTTGCCTTATAAATTTAGGATATATATATATATATATATATATATATAATAATTTGCTTTATCACTCCTTTATGATATTGGACTTCATGGGTCATTTATTAAACTATGAATACAATATATATATATATATATATATATTCATGCATATGCATATTGAGAACAATGGTCAAATCTACACCTTTTTAATCTATTCAGAGACTGAAAAAGCACAACTTTCCAAACCTCAGAAACGTCTGTGTATGTAAATGACACGTTCTTTGTAGCAATCTAAATATACGTTACAATGGTAACAAATTATTTAGTTCATAACAAGACAATTACAACTTTGGGAAGACCGTTTCCCATAGTACTTTACAAACTCAGATGCAAGAATATATTACCTACTATATTCTTGGATGTAAATTAAATACGTAATATAGAAACAGTAGAATAAAGTATAATACAAACCGTGACAGTTAACTCATCCAACATTATAGTAGGAGATATAGCGAAATAAACTAAAGATATTGCATACATAATTTGCTATTAAGTCAGAGCAGTTTTGTGAATAAGGTTGCATTATTTTCCAGGATATCTGGATTTAGTTGATCTAACAAGGTGTTTGAACTTTTAGTTTAAACACTATAACATACAAAAACTTCAATTATAACGTGTGAAAGTTTTATTTTTTTTTTTGTTCAATCTAAGTAGTTACACTAATATGCCAAATAGCCTATCTTCAAATATTTGTGAAGTTAATTTGATGCATTTGCAATCATCCACATTATAATTTTTTTTTTTATTTTTCTTGTAATAAATTTGGTGCTTTATTATCAGATGTATTTAGTTTATTACCTTCGTTTTTAGGAGCTAAAATATGCCTCATGCTTAGAAGCTAATAAAGGCCACCCATTATTCAAGTGCTTATGCTTTTAATTTTAACAGGTGATCTAGACAACGAACTTATTTGGTTAGAAAAATTTCCTCATATTAGAAACTGTTACATTGCACCGGAGGCACTCTTTATTTATAATTTCTATTCTTGAAAAGAAAGGGTTTTTCACTATGGGAACATCAAGCCGTAGATTTCATAAGAATAAAAAAAATAAATATATCTTTTTTGTCCACAAACATATAAATTTGATAATACATATAGCAGAATATTGCATAGTTGTAAAATCCGCACTTTCTAGGGCTTGAAGCATATGAACTCTATCCTTTCCACGTTTGCTTGCCTTTACGTTTGAATAATGCTAGCTAGTTGTCGATTATATGTAAACCATGATTCAAAACTTTGAGCCAAATTTATATAAATTGTGAGAAATATCTTAGTAGAAAAACTAGTTAGCTTCTATTGCTTTTTTCATTTCCATGTTATGAAATATATTTAATTATTAAAAAAATTATATGTTATGCTACACTTTTAAAAGTTGTGTTTATTCATGTCACAATTAGAAAAAGTTACGTCATATTATCATTTATATTATATGTTAAGTTATACTACAAATAAATATATATAATATTTATTAAAAGTAAGTCTTAACAAATAGCATTAAGAAAAATTTCCCATTATTATTTTATAAACCTTGTTTGGTAATCTTCAACTTCAATATAAAGAATGAATAAGTTTTGGTGTGTTGCTCACACATAGACTCTTTCCCTTTTTCTTCCATTTTCTTTTTTTTTTTTTTACATACATATTTGTTTTTTATTCTTGGCTTATTTTTATAAATATTTATTTTTTTTCCTCCTCAATTTTTTTACTTATTTTTTTCTTGTTAACATGCTTGATACTACATGCGAAACAGGTGCTTCTTATATTTTTTTTTTGAGTAGGTGCTTCTTATAATTTTATTACATCAAATTGAGCAAAATCAATAAACTTGTTTATTTCTCGATTATTTTTTCCTTGAAAGTATTAAGTTGTCACTTGAATACCCATTTTGACAACATTAACTTGATGAAAAATTTTGACACAAATACATAACGTATGTGAGTGTGTGTGTGTGTGTGTGTGTATATATATAGATTATACATTTGTACGTCTCTTTTTTTCTTTTGTAACCAAAGAAAAAAAGAAGGATTTTTTTATGATAAATAAAATACCGATAATTAATTAATATAATAATAAAGCGCTAAGCTCAAGGGTAGTTTGGTCATTCGGAAAAAGGTAATGGGCCAAACGAAAATTCTCGTTCCCAATGTACGAATTTAAGGCGCCTTCTGTCGTCGAGCTTCCTCGCTATCACCAAAGCGTGGGCCGTCAGTGGCAGCGAAAAAATCCTGCTCTCCGTCATGACGCCGTTACTTCTCTCACATGCGGGTGACTTTGAGTTCTGTCACAGCCCAGAGCACGGGGGGACATGACGCAAAAGGAGTTGATTACACCCTGCTCGTGCATCATCACCGTACACGTGAACGGAAGGTGAGAGATGAGACGATTCCACCCAACCAAACCCAACAGTCAAACAGTGCACTCCCGTGAGCACTTAGCTGTTTTTCAGTGCACGAATCACAAGGTAGAAAGGTTATATTTGAAGAATATTTAACCCAAACAATGAAAAAATTTAAAATGAGAAATAAAACCTAACGGCAAAAAAAGAAAAAAACATATACGGAAGAGGGAGGAATCCAATGGTGGAAGGAATCGGGTTGGAGTTTGGACAGTCATTGATGGGATTCAAAATTGTACCATTCACTGACCCACTTTCTCTCTCTTAAAAGTGTGCTTCCTATTTAATTATTTAAATAATATGCAATTAAAAAATATACCATCTCCATGTGTGCGTATGTATGTATGACTCTTTACCATCCGCAATGTGAAACCGTCATCCATGTCCATGCCAAGAATACTCTTTTTTTTTTTTTTGGACAAACCATGTCAAGAATAGCTGCCTAAGTAATATTCCCTCTAATTACAGAATAACCCTATTTAACCCTCTGAGGCCCCATGGATTCGCAGGGGGTAACTTGTTAGGGGAGTACACATGTTGGGCTCCAAGTCACTAGCCTTAGTAATGACGTGGCAGGATCGATGGATAGGTTCATATAAGATGATTTTGGTAGGACCTCCCAGCGGGTGGTGGGGACGATTAAGCCCGGATTGAGCCGAAGAAAACAGCTTCAAGAACTCGTTGTTGTTGATCAACCAAAATGAAACTTGCAACCAAAGACAAGAAAACACAAAAAAAAGAGATATGACAATGGAGGAATTATTGTAAACGATAACGAATTGTAGGAGTAGTCAATGGTTGATGGAGTAATGGTTTCGAAAAGTGAAGACAAAGCTACCTCCATCGTTGGATCTAGGCTATTATCATAGATTGGCAGAAAAAGACCTGATACGCGAAGTTTCAGAGTTTCTTGGATTTTCGGGAAATGTGGTCTAGACGTGAATGTAGGGCGCCTCCTTTCCTGGGTTTGGATCGTCGAAGAATGAAGCTTGAAACTCGGAAGCTCATAAGGGGGTGGTGGACTTTGATAAAACTTAAGTATTTCAGTAGCAATTTTGTAAGATTGGAGAAGGATGAAGTGGCGTTTGATGAGGGACTCAATCTCTAATAGCGGAGGCGACAAGTTCTAAGAAAATTTTTTGCAAAATCTTCCGAGTCCAAGGAGCAAAAACTTGGAAGAAGATGATGTTCTTTTTGAAGTTATGGAGGATAAAAATGGTGTGAAAGTATGGGCTTGAGTCCCTCTAATGGTATTGTGTTGAATGGTGGAGAAGAATGGTATTTATAGTGAAGGTGAGTGATTTGATTTGAAGCTGGTCTCCTTGTGCACTGACACTGCACATTGGCTCCATTTCTCTCCGAAGCAAGCAGCGCTAGGTGCTTTCAAAGGTTAATTTATGGGTTGGCCAAAAATTGCATACATTTATGGTTACTTAAAAGCTCTTCTAGGCCAAATGTTCCTAGGTGGTTTGACTAAGTTTGACCATCTATTTTTCGGAGAGGTGATAAGCATGCTTCTCTTTTTGACGCCAGGTCTATCTATCTTCGTCACTTCTGAAATTTCTTATGCACTGTCAGAGCTCTTTCAAAATTTTTGGTGGGAATTGGTGATAGAGGCACATGTTCGATGCCTCTGATGGGCTTTCAACTTAGGCAAAAGTTATTTTGCTACAAATGGAGAAGGTGTGTTGGGTACTCAGAAGTATGCTTGGTGCTTTGTTGCCAAGTTGTTCTTGATATTTTTAATACGAAAATGACTTTTGGGCTTGGATTTTGATTCCTTGGACTACGCTAAGGCAAAAAATGGAGTTTCAGGGCTATTTTAGAAGGCAAAAGGAAGGTTTTTTTGGGTTTATTTCCTCAATCACCTGTTTATTTTGATTCAATTAGCTTGAAAATCCCCAACAGGACTCAAAATCGAGTCAAACCAAAATAACTAGGCCTACTTGACTATTCATGACCTACCAAACCAACACCCACGATAGTTCTCCAAGTGTGACTTAGGTCCACGAAGTGAGCCTATCAATACTATAGGATGAAGATGTTGAGCTTGGGTCGTCGGAAGGGCTTGGTATAAAATTGGTTATCAACAAACCTTAAGAGTTATAACCCTGCCATTAAAAAAACAGTAGGATTCAGTCTAAAAAGTATACTACAAATTAGACTGAGGCTTATAATTTTATGAGTAATAGGGTTTTAACCCTATGGGGATAAAAAAAGATTTTTCGTATTTCATGAAATGTTAATGCTATAGTATCAGAATAATCAGGGGCAAAGCATAAAAAATTATTCAAGAAAAGACCTTATATAAACATTATTAAAAAATAAGAAAACAAAAATATAGAATTTTAGAGGACGAAATATATTTCTTCTTCGGCGGTATATAATTTTTTTTTTATATAATTTCATGTACAATATTGAAAGAAAAAATGTTCAAAGGTTGGCCACTTAGCTTTGTTTGTATCTGGCTTTGCCCCTAATAATAATACTAACGACTGATTAGTCTGAATAGAAATTTAAATTTTTTGTTGAAGAAAATATTGTAACCAAAAGATTTTTAAACTATGGTTGAAATCTATGAATATGACAAGGTTGTCACAAATATTTTTTTTTTAAATAGATAAACTAGCGGAATGATATATATGTAATAGGACATTTTGAAAGATCAATGAGCTATATTAGTGGACTGCAAAATTTGATACTTTAACTATAGATTAATTATCCTAAAAAGAATAAGTAAATAACTACAATTAAAGCCTAATATCATTATCGTCCTTTTATACTATCATTTTTTGTGCATACTAATTGTACATTGTAACGACGAAGTAATTACAACTATTAACCATATAGACAATGTAGTACTAAACAGTAATAATATTGCTACTTTAACATGTTTTTAGTACTTTTTTTGCCTGTTGCCTAAGATTAGCAACACATATTTTCAGTTACAGAACTGTAGCATATGATAGTTTTATATTGTAGTAATTTTTTTGTTTTTTATTGTAGCTGTTGAGAGCTCTTTATTGTTTGTTGGTTGGAACTGGGATGCCAACATCGGCTATATTTGTTTTACACACTTCTTTATTTTTTTTCACATGAGTGTGATTTTGATCAAATCGTCAAACAATAAGAAACAAATACTATCAGTAGATATCTCAACGTAAAAGCGGTAACGCCCCCCTTCCGGACGTTACAGATGTCGTTACATTCGTTCGTTAAAATATTAATTGAAGCAAACTATTGAAATTAATAACATACATTTGAAATCATAGTTCGGAAAAGCATTCCCAGGATCTTTACATACATTTTTTTTTTTACAAAAATACAATTTATAAGAAATTATAATTTTTCTTAATTATAACAATTTGCTTTTCCATAGACATTGTATAAATAGTTTGCTAATATTATTTAAAATTCAATTGACCTTTGAAAACAAAATAAAATTTCTTTGAACATTTCTCAGCCGGCAGGCCGAACTTTTAACTTTGGCAGGCCGAACTCAACCGGCAGGCCGAAGGTCACCCATCGACAGGCCGTCCGAGGCCATGCAGAATGGGGTTTTCAAAATCCACAAGATCGGCAGGCCGATGCTTGGCAACCGGCAGGCCGATTGGAAATCTTCGGCAGTCCGACCAGTATGGTCGGCAGGCCGAACCTTTAAAAAAAAAATTTTGATAACAAGTTTTAAAAGCTTTGAATGCGGAAGAAAAATTTATAAAAACACATTCATAAAATTTATAAAAATTATTCTTAAATTATAAACATACTCAAATCGAAAATTATAGAATATTTATTTAAATCTCTTTCCTTGGCGTTCTTCCATTTGCAAACCATCTTTCTTAGCTCACACGCCTGTCATTGTCCTCCGCCTACTCCATAATTTTCTTACCCTTATCTGCAACATGATGAAAAACTTGAATAAGCCAAAGCTTAGTAAGTACATTATAATTCTCACAATTAAAAACATTTCATGAACATCATCATCATCAACTTAAAAACATTTCATGAACATCATCATCATTATCATTATCATTATCATTATCATCATCATAATAGTGCACTAGGCACATTTTCATAGGAACATATCTTTCATTACATCATTCATATTAAAACTTATCCATTTTATCTTAAGGGGCCCAAGTGTTGCACCATAACATCATCATCATAGGCGCGCCGTCATGAGAGGAGAGGGGTTGCAAAGCCCAAACCAAACATGACATGTCCAACCTTTGGGACATCATAAACATGAACATAAACATTGGGTGTGCAACACTTATTTAGGTGATACATATATACATACTTATACTTTCATACTTTGAAAAACATTATCATGAAAACATGCATAAACTTTCATGCCTTAAACTTCATGAAAAATCATCATGAGAAAT